>WMED01019348.1:0-12454 GCA_019650415.1 Pipa parva | reverse complement strand
TGGGAAAGACAATGGCGTTGACGAGTCTCGTTTTCGTCGCAATGCTCACATCCTTGCTCTCCCATACTTTATCTATTCCTTGCATTGAGGCTCGGCCGAGTGCAATCCTCCTTTTGATCTCTGGTCTGGATTCGCCATTTCGGTAAATTTTTGCTCCCAGGAAGATGAAGTCTTGGACTGGCTCGATCATTTCGTTGTTTATCTTGATGTTCACTGCATTGCACGCCGTTGTCATTACTTTTGTTTTCTTGATGTTGAGGTACAGTCCCATACGTTCACTTTCCACTTGAACTCGTCGGATCAAGTATTCGAGGTCTTTTTCACTTTCTGCGAGAATAGTTGTGTCGTCTGCGTATCGCAGGTTGTTGATCGTCCTACCGCCGATATGGACTCCGATTACGGTCTCGTCTAGGTTGCACCGCCGCATGATCGTTTCGGCATACAGGTTGAACAGGTTGTTCAACCTGTATGGTGAATATAATTTGTTATAAAAAAGAAACAATATTTAATTTTAAATATATCAGAAATCCAATTAAAAGGAACATAAATTATTATTATTAAAAAGACAAACAAACAAATAGTTGAATACAAAAAACAGGGGTTGAATGAAACCACCACCTGATATAGTTGATACTCATTTGTTTCCATACAAATTACAGATTATGGATTGATTTGGAGACTTGCCTGTATTGTTCACACCTTGAGTCTTGATGACTGATAAGCCTGAATTTTAGCAGCATCTGGTGAACAGATATTATTTCTTTTGAGTGTGCAACACGAGAAGGAGTGTTCTCACTGAGCATTTTCTTGCACTTTTCACAACACGTGTGTTCATATGGTTTGGGTTCTTTCCTATTTCACTCCGTTATTTTTGATAAGGCACTATTTTAGTGCATTTTTTGCGCTTCTCCCCACAGATTTCCATAGATAAGGTTAAGATACATTAAGTCCATGGAGCTCAGATTCTTTTCCATCAGCAATTTCTCTAAACTAACCCGATTTATGATGTAACTTACATGCATACTTTTTTATTTTGTACAAATTTTTTAAAGCTTAATATGACAAAAATAAAAGCACAGAGACAGAATTCGAAGTACACCCATTGTAGGATATATTTATTTATACTACTGTAAGGAAAGACAAAATTGATTATATTTTTCAAATTATATATTATTTTGCACATTATTTTTAGACACTTAAAAAAAAAAAAAAAAAAAAAAAAAAAAAAAAAGGAATATATATATATATATATATATATATATATATATATTCCCTTTACTATTAATCTGCAAAAAAAAAAAATTAAAAGTTACTTATATCTGCTATTATTTTTCTTTGCTTGGACTGTACATTTTTAAAGTTAGGCCTAGAGTTTTTGTATTAACCTTTCATGGACTCTACAATTATGTAAACAAAACGAACAGTATTTTTAACCACTGAAATAACTAGGATAAAGGCAATTGAAGTATAAACTAATACTCTGTAGGTGAAATAACTGTTAAAGAAGACTGCGATTTGCTGATTTGTAGGAAATACTAGAAGACAACTGACTAATACAATGATTTTTTTAAAGATAGGACGCTTTTCTACTCTTCAACATTTTAGTTCAAAATATGAACAAATTATCTTCACCTATTTTTCCTACCGTAGTATGGCAATCAGGCATAAGTAGATAGTATTTACTACATAAGCAAATAATTCCTTCTCTTCACTTATAGAGAAAAGTGAGAAATGTTATTACAATATACTGTCTCCTTACTGAATATAAATACACTGAGAAGCAATAGCCTCTCTCTAAAGAGCTGCCATAGGTCCTCACACTTCCTTCAGTTTAAGGGGCAATGCAGAAATGAAACATGATTTATACAGAGTCAAATGAAATGGTTGATATACAAAGGTAGGTATTTTGAACTATTAATTGTGGGTTTGGTTCGGCCAGCAAACATCAAAAGAAGCATTTTGTCAATTATATTTCTTTACCTGATCTTCAATTGACTTGTGGTCAGTCTCCTGCAGCCAAGAACCCAGTAACACACTGTCATCATAGTGACATAAGGATCGGAGTAGTGAAGTAGTGGTGTTCGAAGAGTTATCAGTTAAGGTGAACTCAGCCACTAGTTCACGGAGCAGCACACTGAAATTAACTTAAAAAACAAAAGCAAATTGCACTTAAAAAAATATTTACACAAGTCCTGAATATTTAATTTCTACAAATACAAACTATCCACATGAGGGAGAAACACATTTGAAAAAAGTCTGACTCAATAGATATAGATGAAGAACATTAAATTGTAAGCAAAATGTAAACAATGCTTTAAGCTAAAGCTTGGGAACTGATAAAAAAAGATGATTTTGTTTTACCTACTGTTAAGTTAATTTCTCTAGACCTATACAAGAGGATGTAGTCACCATGGGGGTTGTTACTTGTCACTAAGGACAAACTGGGTGAGCAGCATCATATACAGAAAATCTGCAGCTCCTCCTTCTCAATGCTCATATCTTAAGAGACACCCACTAGGAGGTCAAAAATGTGCAGGGAAGGGTACCTTTTCATGGAAAACTGGCCAGTACATGTCACACACACATTCCCTGGTGTGTGAGTTTATCAGTGCTGCTTTCTCAATCATTCTGCGTCACATGAAACAACTACTGGGAAGAAACACTTCTTACTAAGGTACAGTAGTCTATATGTAATCTGACTATAGTTCCCCTTTAATCTATTCATCTTATTTTACAGCAACAAATTAATTGATGTAAACTTTACTGATAAAAGTATATAAACCAGTGCAGTCCATAACATAAATTCACATCAAAATGATTTAGGGAAAAACCTTACTATTTCCTTAGGATGCTATATATAAACCTTATTTAGCATAAATGTCAGAAGGGCTTTAGTAGCCATTCATTTTAAAACAAACAGTTAATGTTAGTCGAAGAAATGAAAAAGTTTTACCTTCATATGTCTTTGGAGGTAATAAAGCCAAAATGTCATAAAGTCTAAGTCGAACCATAGCAGCACTTGCCTTAAGATGTGCTCCATGAGCCTTTATTACTGAAAGAATGCTAAACAGAATGGGAAATTTAGAGCAAGAAAATATCAAACATAGGAAATGCTCACAAACCACGACCAGGCATATTAATGAAATTTTACCAAAACTGCAACCATTTCTTCCAGGGGACATATTTAACTATTACTTAAATACTTAACATTTGAAGGAACCCCAGCAACAAAAGTTGTCCATTAACTTAAAAAAAGGAACATGAAGCTTATTGGTTATGGGGCCTTACTACAAGGTGATACTACCCTGGGCGCGCACACACATAAAAAAAAACAAATTAAAAGCTCTAGTGAGTAATGGTATAATACAGGAAAAATTAAGCAACAACAGAAAACAAGATATGCCATAAAAACCATTGGAAAAATGTCTTGAAAAAGCCAATTTTGCATTTTTTAAAGTTGGTAATTGGCAGGGGCAGAGAAACACTGTGAAACCAGTAGCTGTGAACAAACAGAAAATAGGTATTGTTTGCATTTTAATACAGCCATAAGATGAATCAGGCCTGATGAAGAGGCCTTAGGAGCCTCAAAAGCTTGCATTTACTATCTATTCCGTTAGCCAATAAAAGGTATCACCTATACACCCTTGTCTTTGCTTAAATCTATGGCTAACACGGTGCATAATTCTACTACCTAGTTGTTTCTACAGTCACAGACATGGTGCAATATCAGCCAAGTTCAAGAACACAACAAAATTTTAAGCATAATAATCCTACTCTTATTTACTCAGAGGTTGGGAGAAAACTGCTGGCTTATAGGCTTACGCTAATGACAGTGAAGTGGACACCAGCCACTCAGTGCTATGCTGTCACATAACAGCAAAGTACAGAACTGTTCAAATTTGTGCTATAAATGTGCAAGGCCACTCCAATATCAGTAGTGATTTAAAATCTTTATTAAACCCTAGATCCTTTTTATTATTTAAGGGAGACAAAAAAAAAAGAAAGAAAAGGAATTCTATTTAGTTGTAATTATACTAGTGATTATCTCTAATATTCATCTACAAATGAAAATCACTGTAAATTTCCAGTGAAAATTTTAAAAGATATTTCAATTAAAAAAAATATTTATAAGTTACAAATTGGTGATCTATTTATACAGTATTCCTGAGTATAGATTTAAAGCTTAGTAATGCATCCAGTCATGTCCACTTACTGTGACATCATGGTCATGGCGCATTCAATGGGAGTCATCAATTTTCTGATCACATCTTCTGTAAGCAGTTCTGGGCAATAAGCAACAAAACTCCGCATTGCTTATAAAACAATAGAAAAAGAAAAGTCTGTTGTGAGCAAGAGACAATGTCTATAAAATTTTATTAAATTTTACTCCATGTAGGGCTCATTTAAAAGGTTTGTACGTGCTAAACCAATATACAAGCTCTACAAATATTAAATTCAATAAATACAAAAAAATAAATAAATAAAAGTAAATGCTAAACAGTAAATAAAGAACATAAATATTTTATTACCACAAAGAGCTCCAGCGCGACCTTCTAAAGTGACCTGCCAGGTAAAAGCGTCTCCTCTAGCTTTCTCTGCCTCGAGCTCCTTAAGGGAACGAGGAAACACATTTCTCCACAATAAAAGCATCTTAGGGAGATGGTAACGCACCACCGAGGGGCCTGTTAATGCCAAAACATGGAACAGGAAGAATACAGACTTTCATTATACCAGATTTCATTGATGCTTTGTACAAACACATTAAAAGGGGTTTCCATCCTCTGCAGAACCCCTGCTTATACAACAGCTGTATAAAATTTTAACTGAAAAATCCTCAAACAAAAATGAAGAATGTGGTACATACCCAATGTCATCAGAGCACCTAGCAAAAGCCACCCAGCCTGAGTGCGCTGCAGAGACAGTCTGCTATTCTGGGAGGCAGTACGTAATAGATCCTCAGCAATGCTAACAACCATCTGAAAGCATAAATGAGTGACATGACTAATTAAAAAAAAAAACTATGTTGATAGCAGTACCAGCAAATAGCATCCATACCAGCCAATGAGGTACATTTTATCACTATGTGCAAGATAATCTATGTATATGTACAAATATAAATTAGTGGGTAGTTTTCTACTATATACAAAATGCTAATGTTTTGTAGTTGACTGTGACATTCTCTATTATTGTTCCTAAGCATGGAATGATTTTATGGAGGTGTGATGTCTGCATAGGGCTCTACTTGTAAGCGGCATGGACAAAGGAAGAGCTACTCTAATAAGGGTAAAGGAGAACTAAACCTCTCATTCTACCAGGGATGATTCAACTTGTTTGGGCTGCTGACACTTACTGTTGCGAGTCTTTTTCCAGCACTGACTCCTAATGCTTGTTTCATCAGTGCACTTTTCTTCAGTTTCCAGCACCACAATTCCCTTCAGGTTAATACCTCCTCTTCAACATCACTGGTGTGAGCAAGTACAGAAGCAGTATTATTTCAGAATACTGCTTCAGCACTTGCTTACATTGAGAAAGGAAGCAGAAGAGGTACAACTGAAGGAGGTCAAAGCACTGGAAGCTGATAAAAAGATCAATGAAACAATCTTATTGGCATAAAATGCTACAAGAATTATTTTTTTTATAATGTTAGCTACATTTGAAACATTCTCACATTTATTTTTTCTCTTTTCAAACTGTTAAAGTGGTACTCCAGCCTGGAATTACATTGGCACATTTGCATTCTTTAGACAATTAAAACAACTAAATGTTATAATGGCCTCATTAACAAGGCATATGACATTTATGTACAGAATACTAGAAGTGTTGTTGTACAGTAGGTTAGATCGATAGTACATACCAGTCTGTAAGGATACAAAATAGATAAGACTAAGGTGGTAATTCAACTCCTGATGAAGTGATCATAGCGAAACGCGTTCAGTTGCACCTGTATGTATGCCTTCCATCTATTTATTGATTGTTTGGACACTATATATTGAATTTGGCACCAACTATCCGTTTTTTGGAACTTTTATGTTTTATAAACTCATATTCATGTGAGTACTGTGAAGCTTTGTTTTTATCCCTTTATCATTAAAAAAGCAATATTATGCCATATTGGGCTTTTTCTGTTTTTTATGGGATATTTATAACTTGGAGTTCTGCAATTTGTGCCATCACTGAACCAAGAGGGGAGAAGATCTTTTCCCATTTTCTGCTGTGTGCATGCCCATTTGATTTTTCTTCCGGTGAGCACATATATTTGAATCGCTTTTTGCACTAGTGTGCAGTGTTTCACACTGGTAAATCATTCACCTTTTCATCACAATATATCACACCACTTTTATAGTACTATTTGGTACGTTTGGGTTACTATTCCTGAAAACATATTTATAACATTTAAGGCACTATGGTGTGCGTTTTTTGTGCGCTTCCTCAACCTTAGGTTTAAGTTTAATTTTAACTATGATCAAAGGAAAACTGATGCAAGGGACTATGACCATCTTAAAACAGAGCAGTTTGTCACATTTTTATAAACATTAACTAAATAATGAAATAATTATACAGGCGCACGCAAAATGATGCGAATAACTCCGTATGTTAGCGAATGTTGCAGTCACTCGGATTGTAGAGTAGCCTTCCGAATTGGTCGTGAATTCGCCACTTCACAGACTTTTGTCTATAAGCGAACACTGGGAAGTAGAGAATAGACGCAAATTCACACCCTAATAAAACGCAACATATCGGACTTTGCTGAATTACCCCCTAAATCTATTATATGCTTTAAGCATTCCGTTTAAACGATCTCTATATAAGTTCTGTAATACAGTTAAGACCTGCAGCAAATATTTTGCTAGAGAAAGCAATGACTCTACATATCAGCAGTCGGGGGAATTAAACTTTCCAATAACTATATCAAGTTAGAGATCAAGATAATATTATAGTAGGGGACATAAAATAAATTAACCAACTATATTAGGCAATACAGATTAAAAATAATGCATTCAGCTGATTATTTAAAATTAAAAAAAAAGTTTGGAACAGAAAAGTTATCCTTACCTTGCCTTTGGCATGTGGTATACCTAGGGGACACTGGTGCACACCACCAAGCAAGGCAGCCATAGCAAAGCTATAGCCACTAACAGCTTCTGGGGAATTCTTCAAGTTGTTGAGCCTTTCTGCACACCTGTCCAAGAGAGGAGTCAGCTGAAAGGGTAGCGCCACAGCAATACAGCGCAGGCACCATGCAGATGCCAGCCTAGCTGCCATGCTGGGATGCAGCAAGACAGATGTCACAGTATCCAACAGCCCTAGGAACAATAAAAAATAAGTAATGACAACAAAGTACTTGATAATACAGAGAATTCATGCATATCATGGCTACCATTAACTTTTAGTTCATAAAGCAGTAAAAGGCTTACACACTTCAACATAAATAGCAGGAAATCCAAGCAACAACTTATTTGTGCCAGATCCCCAGCAACTTTCTTACCCCCATTAAATAACTTGTAAAATAAGATAAGTTATCACAATAAACAGAACATCTTTATCCCTTACTGCCTACATCTGTGCTATACTTGAATAAGATTCACTTTAAAGAAGGAACATTACATTATTTCAAATATTTTACAAATAATTTAAGAAATAAAAATGAATTTAAGCTAAAAATAATATACATTTTAAAGAAAGCATTGACACCAAAAGGAAAATACTGTACAGTAAAACAAACCAAACATCTACTAGTATAGCTGTATCTATAGTTACCTATGGAAGGTTCCAGTATAAGAGGTGATGCTGTAGAGTTTAGACTTTGCACAAGACTTCCAAGCTCCTGTAGGGCACATACCATAACATGCTGACTTGCAGAAACATCAGCTGTGCCAGCTTTATTGTCATTGTTAGCATCATTTACTACTGCTTCTAAAACAGAATCAAACAAAGCAACTTGAATTACTCATCAAAATTATGCCCCCAAATGACTTTGAAATGCTACAGCTCTATGGGGGTTATTCACTAAGGTGCGAATTCGACTGTTGAATTCTCAAACAGCGGATTCACATAGCAAATCTGCGACAATTTCACCACTGTACAATAAAGTTGAGACAATCTTTTAAAGTTAAGATTGTGACAATTTTCCCATAATAAAGTCGCGACTGTGTCAAAATTCACATTATAAAGATGCGACTGCGACAGTGGCAGCCTATTGCGATTGTCTTTATCTGGCGAATTCGCACCTATATGCAACAATTCAGACTTTAGTGAATTAGTCCCTATTAGCAAAACTGAAAAAACCATCAGCATGAATCATTAACTCTACTGAACAGCAAACATGAATCTTCAAGTTACAATGTTTTTTTTTTCTTTCCCTCTTCAATTAGGCTTATTTTTTTTACCTAACATCATAATAATACTGCAAATACTGTTACGTGCTATTTCATAATTCTGATTCTTGTTATGATTAATACTTGCAATGAGCACTATCAGAAATGATAAATGTAACAATGCTATCTTTTCTGGTCACTTGCTACAAGGTATCACAATCCTCATTACCTTCATAAAAAGTGGAAAGCATGACATACCTTTCACACTTAACAAGATAGAATAGATATATATAGCTAGCAGTACAATGTAGGCATGATGCCCTGCCAATACATATTGCAAATTTAAATTAAATAATTGGGATGCCAATAATCTAGTATATTTATAATGAAAAGAACGTGGTACTTCTACAGATAAAGAAATTGACTATGATAATAGTAACAGCAAACATCTGACTGCATACTGAAGCCACATCAGAGTGGCAAAACGCATCTGGATTCAACTAGATCAGTGGTTCTTAACCGGAGTTCAGTGAGTCGGTCTCAGGGATTCGGCAGAGCCTCCGCCATGGAGGTCAAGTGATTTATCACTAAAGAAGGGTTCGGTGAATGTGCATATGAAACTGGTGGGTTCAGTACCTCAAACAAGGTTAAGAACCACTGACCTAGATGTTTGCTAATTTACACATTTATCGGCTACTACAGTATATTTTTATTCATTTACTCTGTCTCTAGATTAGTCTATATCATTACTTAGCATGCATGAAGCACTTTTTGCTTTAATATTCTGTTCAAAAAGATTTTTGCTTTTTGTGAGTTATAACAGCAAACATCTGAGCAGATGATTTCTCACTCATAGTAATAATGCAGTCACATTTAGCTCAATAAACATATTTATACTACCATCTGGTGGGTATATGGTTTTCCTGCATTATTATTAACTACACGATGTAAATAATATTAATAAAATTAGTAGCAAATATTGCTCTGACAGTGCAGACCATGATCTTACCCACAGATTTCATCTGCTTGCTGATGGCCTGACAGATTTCTTTAGCTGCTGCATTTTGTGCTTTTTCCCCCAAAAGGCTGCCAACTGTAGCTCGCAGTATAAAAGAAACACATCTCCGCGAGTACACAGCTTCCACGTGTGTTTGGGTGGCCCGAGGATGTGAAACCAGGTCAAGCACATGAGATAAAAATGTTGCAAAGTTGCGCTCCAACCATTTCCCTCCAAGAGTTGTCACAAAAACAACATATGCCTAGAGGAAAAGAAAAACGGACATTGTATATTATCAAGTATTTCAGTAATAAAATGTCTGAAGTCATCATTAAGTGATTGTCCATGTGAGTGAATGAGGACTATGCAACCCCAGGAGTGTACCAAGTTTGAGGAAAGTAGCAACTGAAATAGCAGGGTTTTGTTTATCGACTCCTTAGTCAAGCATTGGAAATTTAGCACTGAAAAAGTAACTACATATTTATATGCACTGCACCATGAAGAATTCTACAGCTATTAATTGTCAGGATGTAAATATCACCCTGAATGGCAATACATTGAGTAGTACTCTGTTTAAATGGGGATGAACAGAAACAGCCTGTTCTCTGCACATGCATCCAAGAGGAAGGAACTACATGCTGATCTATTCTTGCTCCCGCTTTCCCATTGTTGTGGATCACTCATCTGTATACAGGTAAGCCACCCAGCCTTGGAATAGCAGGGCAGCTTAAAGAGAGAAAGAAGGCCTTTTCCAGCCTTTAGTGCCTACTAAAACACACTGCTGTTTTTTTTCTGTTGATACTACTTTCCATACCAGAGTTTAAAAGTGTAAATACATGTATATCGCTCTTCACTCTTCTAAAGGACCATGGCCTCATGGGAGATGAAAGCATTCAATTTCAATCTAAATAGCACAACTGGTATTCTAGAACTCCCCTAAAAAAAAAAAAAAATTCCTACTAGAAATACATAGAGTTTTTTTGTATGCTTTACATTTGGTTGCCAAAGCTTTATAAGTAGCTCTTACATTAGGATTTCTAAAGAAATGCATCGTTACACACTGCTGGAAACTGAAAAAATTGTCAGAAACAGTTAATGATTTTCATTTAAAAGATTGGGTGAAAAGGAGTGTTGCAATAACTTTCTAATTACAGGTCTATTTATATACTGTATACAATTTACAAATAAACAACCTTTACTGAATATCAAACCAACCTGTGTCACCCCAACTCGCACTTCTCGACTGATAGATGCTCCACCTTTTAACATTTCACCACCGCTCTTGAGAAAACCAGAGCCTCCACGCAGAAATCCTGTAGCCATTAGCTCTAAAACCTCCTCTAAAGTGGCCTTCTTCACATTTTGGCGCATTACTTAAATGAAAAGTAAATAAATATTATTATAGATCATAAAACATTCTACTGGTAATAGAAATAGAGCAAGGGAGAACAGACAGCTAAGAAAAACAAAATGTTTGACAAATAGATCCGGTTTGTTTATGAAAATAGACCCATGGGGGAATACGTTTGCCTTTTAAGCAAGTCAACATTAGGGGGGGAATTCACCACAGTGTGAAGTGAGGTCCGGATCCTTCGCCTCACTTCGCACAGACTGTTATGCGCTCACTGTTGTCCTGCATGCGGACCACGCGAGGAGACTCGAGTGGTCCCGCCGAGACAGGAATCCCTTTAAAGCGCTCGCTGATGTCCACGTGCAGGACATCAGCGAGCGCATAACAGTCTGTGCGAAGTGAGGCGAAGGATCCGGACCTCACTTCGCACTATGGTGAATTCCCCCCTAGGTTGTCTTTTGGGACACTAAAATTAACTGCTAATTACAATGTTATTAACCATTAACCTACCTGTGGCTTGCTTTGGCATTAATGCTGTGGCCATGACAGTTCCCAACAGCTTAGACACTGCAACTCTTACACCATAGTTAGATCCTTCCAAGGCCTTGAAGCAAAGTGTTGCAACATTTTCCAGCTCAGCTGTCCACATAAATACAGCTTCACTCTGGAGCTCTAAGAGGCACTAAGAAATAAATGTAAAAAAAAAAAAAAATTCTATAAATTCTACAAAGCATTGGTTCCAATGCATCAAAATTAGCAATACAAAAAATCCACACCACACCAACATCAACCCCCTCATCCAGCGCTATTGATCATTATCCAGCAAGTAAGCAGTTAAATGTTTTAAATCCCAAATATTTCAATAGCACCACTTTAATACTAGTACCTTGGAAATAATTAGTATTAACTAAATAAACCCCAGCTAGCAGGGGTCCTTGGGACCCCCATACCTTCCCACATCATCAACCCTCACTTAGCGCTAGGATGAGTGAGGGTCTCGCCACCGTAATCTAAGAGAGTCTTCTTTTCTTGATCCGCAGCTGCCGCAGGTCTGTCTTTTCCTCGCCAACACTGAGGATCTTCCCGTACTCCTCAGCTATTTATAGGCTTCCACGAGACCCTATTTATAGCTGAGGAGCGGCCTGTGAAGGAATTGTAGGAATTCTGTCTCTTTATATACCCTATGCCTGTTGCTGAGAATCAGTAGGAGGCTTGGGATATAAAAGCCCTGCCTCAGAGGAACCTTTTATATCATAAGCCTCCTCCTGATTGGTTAACAGGTGTACTTAAAACTAATTGTGTTACTTCATTAAAGAAAATAAAGCTAAACCTGTTTGCAAACTTTTTTTAATTGTTAGAATAGGCTGCCTATTTATACAATCTACAAAACATATTGGTTTCAAAAATCCAGCTGAATAAGGGAAACACAATTACTAACCTTTGCTACAGCACATCGTACAGCCATGGATCTGTCAGTTAGAAGTGACCGAGCATTTTTGTAGATGTCTTTGTGACTGGAAGCAGCAGCCCCTCCAAGACCACACAGAACTTTCTGCAAACTCATCAGGATTTCGCTTCGACCCTGTGACTTGAAAGGGCAGAAATCACAGTCAAAGTTACAGGGGAAATATAAAAAAACATTTCTATTTTAGCATATATCTTATATAGTATATGTATTACCAAGTATTTGGGAATACAAGTAGAAATATACTTGTATAATGTATGTTATACAAGTATGTATATGAATTAGGGGTGTGCGATAAAAAAAAAAAAAAAATCACGTTTTTTTTT
>WMED01019346.1:0-11410 GCA_019650415.1 Pipa parva | reverse complement strand
TTTTTTTTCTTCTTTGGGTGTTTGTGTTTATTTTGAGATTTAAAAGAAAAAAATACTTCTGTTTACTTTTGTCTTTGATTGTTCTGAATGGGAGTTTATATTCTTAGAATGAATTTCAACTAACGTTCATGCATTCTCAGACTTTATAATATAAAACAAAAAGTCCCCCCAAAACAAACTCTGTACAGGAGCTGCACACTTGGCTGAGAAAATAAATACTTGTTGCTAATATGAAGTAGCAAGCTGGGGAAATTTAACAACAGTGGGAACATTTAGAAGAGACACATTTCCATTCATACTATAACTATAGTTTAGCTCCTATTGGGTTTTTTGTTTGTTTGTTTGTTTGTTTTTAACGGAATTAAACCAGATCTGAATTCATGAATGGAGTGGTATGCAACAATGATTCACAAATCTTATAACGATAAGAAAAGAATAACAGCAATCGAGACTGAAATGACAAAGATTTTAGGTATAATACGGAACGCATTAAGGTATAATAAACTTGAGGGCTGTTTAAGATTCTTATGTTAATGGTTGAAAAATCAGATTTGATGGTGCCCGTTTCTGTGCATTTTAACAGCTTATATAAAGAGTATGGAAATAAATCAAGTGATTATAGGTAAATACTAAATAATCCCCATAGCTCCCTTAATCACTGTTACTGTGTGAATTTATAATTATGATAACTATTAGGGGATAGATAATGGAAACATAACATATTATCATTATAATAAATCATTATATATATATATATATATATATATATATATATATATATATATATATTGTAGGGGGTCAGCACAAAGGTAGGTACAAAAGTAGGTATCCAGTTCACACGAAAACAAAAAAAAGGTTTATTTTTAAAGTCCATAAACGGGCAAAACAAAATACAGCTTTACTTCAGCATATAACTTCACAGTGGCCAAATATAACTCCTCTCTTCTGACAGGAAAAATCCTCCAACATAAATAGGGAGACTCACCGACTACTAGTGCAGGGCCGCAGGCCTACACAGCCTCACAGTCTGGCAACATCCGGTCATACCCGTTTTCCTACACCAGCTGCCTTTTTATCTGGCTGGTAAGACCTAGGCTGGAGTACTGGAGCGGCTGTCCCACCCAGACTCTTGGGCCGCTCCATGAAAAACCCAACCCGGACTACCATAAAAAAAAACTACTTAGCAGCTTATTGCTGCTGGCAATACTTTAATGGGTTTTTCATATCACCGAGGCCAGCCACCTCGGTGATAAATACCTCCCGTCTATGACGGTACCTCTGACCTTCCTACTATATATATATATATATATATATATATATATATATATATAGTAAGGTGGTAGAATAAAATTGAGCCCTATTGGCTGGTAAAATGGTAAAGAAACTGTGGTACAGCAATGAAATTGTTGTATAGTATTGAACCTATGGAATTTTGCTGCTATCTACTGGGTGCAGTACTAAATACAGCAGAGGTAAGGTTATAAGCTATAGAGAGATTTCCCTAAAGAGATTTGAATACTCCAATGGGCAATGAGAGATGAGTCATGGGTCAGGTGACCTAGAGGGTGGTATAAATGTACTGTAGAAGAGGAAAGAGCTTCTCTTCCTGTCCTAGCAATAAGCGGTTAGGAGGAAGACCTGTTCTGGAGATAAGATTTGAGTATATTTACGATTTTAATAAATGTTACATCAATTGTGTATAAAGTAAACCATGTTGTTTTGCTGTTTTGTGTGTCTATATGATTCTGAAGAACTCTGTGTATTTGGGGGCTACTCCTCCATTATACTGTATATATACTGTATATTGTATATATAGGTTAGGCTAGAGTGACACAATAGGAGAAATAAAATTATCTACTATCTATTAATAGACTATTTCTTTGGATAATTATTTCTGTATAATATGTGTGGAAGCTGAATAAAATCATTATATGATGATTTCAAAGACTTTAGTTTTCTAAATTTCCATTTACTATATTTTGATTAGGAAATATGTGTTTGTGTGAAGAATGATTCTGCAAAGATAAGTGCATCAGAAAACCTGCGATACCTCTGAAGCTAAACTTTTTTTGCAAGTAAAATATCTGTTTATTGCCATGAAACTTTCCATCTAAACTTGCTGTTGGAACAGAAGAACTCGAATATGGTTTATAGGATTTGGTACTGGTGCATTGTAGCACATTTAATAAATCTATCACCAAGTTCACCTAGTGAACTGAACTACTTATAGTGGTCACCTAAACGAAACTCCATTTTAAAAGCAACACCAAATTGTATATTATGTATTATTATGTAGCTTAATCATAAATATGATTATATTTGTATTCTTGGACCTCTTTCTTGCCTATTTTTGCATTTGTCCAATGTATCATTTGATGTAAAATGTATATTCCCATCTTTTTCTCTCTTTCCTGCCTCAAAACAAACAAAAGACCATAACTTATTAAGAAGGTTATTGGCTAAAGTCCAAATAGTTGCGTAAAGGTGTAAATTCGCCAGCTAAAGATGGTCACAATAGACTGCTACTGTTGCAGTCATGCCTTTATAATGAGAATGTTGTCGCAGTCACGATTTCACTATGCGAATCCTTCCCGGCTAGCTCCTGTTTAAAGTAACGGTGAATGTGACATGACTGTTTAACTTCTCCTTGTTAATCCGCTGTTTAGTCAATAAGGAGTAGAGAGAATCACAGCATAGCCACCTGAAGTGATGAGAATTCACTTAGACAGGCCAATTCTCATGTCAGTTAATAACCCCCTTAATGAAAAAAAAACTCAATGGAGTTTAGTTTCTATACGAATAAGGTCATTGTATTTTTTTTTGTATGAGAAAAAAGTGCATCCTTGGAATTCACAAAATGAACAGATCAGAACCACACCTTTGTTATGGTCTAGCTAGCCCATGTCTGCAACTGTCTTCTGGGAAATATCAGCTTTACAAATGAGTGCATCTTTACTAACAGGATTACCATGATAACCAATAAGGAATACAAGTCATGGGTTTTTCCCAGGAGTCAAACAAGCAAAAATATTTCTTCATATTGGTTCCAAAATAATGAGTAACATTTAATCTTATATGAGAAATATAATGAAGAAACAGGATCCAAGGGAAAAAAATAAAAATATTCTTCCTTTCTTCTTTGGGGTTTTCATGGGTCATTAGTATATAGTGTGGGGTCTAGGTGATTTCCCTTGGGGTGTTACTCCTACTTTATCTTTTTATATTCTATCTAATGTAAGGTCAAAAATTAAACCCTCATTGATTAAAGTGGAAATTCACCTGTCAAATTCACTTCACTACAATTCGCAAATTCACTTCTCACTATTGACTAAGTGGAGAATACAATTGTTGAACGGGCAGACAGCAGTGATTGCTGTCAGATGCGTAGGCCCTAATTCACCATAGTGCGAAGTGAGCCGCGAAGCGTTCGGCTCACTTCGCATATGGTATTATGCACATGCTGATGTCCGCGTGCAGGACATCAGCATGCGCATAAAACCATGTGCGAAGTGAGCCAAACGCTTCGCGGCTCACTTCGCACTATGGTGAATTAAGGCCGTAGTGTGGCATAGTCAGATAGAAGAAGGATGAGAAGTCATACTGAGTGAGGTAAATTTGACAAGTGAAGGACAGTGACGTCAGTCTCACCATATCCCACTAACTGTATTCTGTGAATATTCTCAATATCTATTTCTGTCAACTTGTCCCTAGGTCATATTTTCACTTAGTTGCAGTCACCGTTGTCACTTTTGAATGAATATTCACCTTACACAACACAGTAGCCCTGAGATCAACCACCTGATTCGCCAGAGTGAAGTGGCAAAGTCAAACAGGTGAATTCGGAGCAGTTCACCTACTCACATTTGCACCTTCGACATACTCCACATCTTAGTCAATAGTAGAAGTACCTGCACACAAAATGATGCGAACAGCTCAGTAAGTTTGCTACTTAGTCTTTTGTTTCTATTTTCAGGGTTTTTTTTAAATAAGATAAATTTGTTGTATCTTTGCTGCTCTCTTATCTCACAATGTTTAGTTTAGGTTAAAAACTAGTCCTGCCCAACAGGTATCCACCAAAGAGTCTGGTGAACATCCCACTCAGATTGAGATACCCAGTGTAATATAAATGTGCAAATCATTGCTCAGGGGCAATGCATTTAATAATTACTAGCCCTATTTAAACCCAGAACTTGCAGCTATGCATTGCTTCTGATTGGTCTTGAATGGTTTGTCCAGAAAGTACCTTGGCTGTGTTTATGTTTATCCTGCTCTATCCTGAACCTGTGTATCCTGTGCCAAAAGCTTTTGTTTGTGTACATTTGTCTGTATCCTGCCCTCTGGCTCTGACTTTCTGGTTCCTGACTTCTGGCCAGTTTTTAACTTTGCTCCTGCCTCTAGATTCTGATTTGGTGTTCTCCAATCTGTTATTAACTTGGCTTCTATGACAACTCTTTCCTTCTTGCTTCCACAGTGTAATGTTTGCCACTCTTGCTTGCCTTTGTGGAACCTTTGGTAATCTTGTGCCTTTATGCCCTGGTGGCACCCAAGTAGTGTAGGGCTCCTCCCGAAGCCAATGGTGTCTGTTATAGGCAGAAAAGCACACTGATACCAAATTCCCAGTGGTTCCTGTGGATTTTTGGGTTCAATCTGGTGGTGCCAAAGATTTGATGTCATTATACGTTTCCAGTTTCATCTCACTTAGAGCATCAGATAAGGATTCCCTACTGACCTATGTCAACTATACGTAGATGTTTGTTTACCTATTTGTGTAAAATTTGAATCTTGTCAGGGGCAATGCAAAATCTAAAAAAAAAACAAAGACAATTATAAGTTTAAAATGTTGGCAGAGTATCCTTAACACAAAGTCCCAGGACATATACAAGGTATCTAGAGGAAGTACCAAAGCATTTATGTTTTATACTGCATACATGGGTATGGCTTATACTGTACTAAATTCCTGCAAAATGTTTATTGATTCCAACCAGGCTTTTACAGATCCATAGCCAAAAGTCAGCTATATCCACTATAACTACAGCCATAGTGAAAGTATAAAATAAGTGCAGTTCTGTGATACAAGAAAATATTCAGCTCTCTTACTATCCCTCTTAAAAGACTTTTATTAAAATATATCAATTTATATATCTGTCTTGGGGAAAGCTAACCACATTAATGGATCTGACACTCTTCCATTATCCAGATGCACATCATTATCTGAAAAACTGAAGTTTTATGTGATTAAATTTGCAGCATCTTTAACCTGAGAGACCAGAATTTGGAGGAAGAGATATATAGGTATAAACAGTTAATTAAAGCAAAGCAACCAAAAACCATATTTTCCCTTACATTATATAAAAGTCTGGAACAGCTAGAAGTTCATTAGTGAATGTAAAAATCCATTCTCCTTTATATTTTAGCATTCTTCTCTATCAGATTATAACGTGGTTTCTTGCCATTTGTCACACAATACAGGTGCTACGCTTCAACACAAATGCTTTACAACTAAGATATTTTAAGCTCACTTGACACTTACAATGTTTATAGTCAGTCCCTTGTCTGGACAAATGTTACCATGCTTCTCATTAGTAGACCATGTAGATAAATATTTGCATAAACCAGAAAACAATAGGTAAAGGTGTTAGGAAACACATATTGTTTGATGCTGCATGTTCATTGCTTACAATTAGAAAAAGTCTGGGACGTGTAACTTAGGAAGATATATGATTACCTGAAAACTTTCTAGAGGCAAATATTTACTTATTGTTTGCTTAGTGTAGCACTGATTTTCTTGCTCTGTCTTGTTAAAAGCCAAATGAAATGACAAATAAAGTCACTTTATTTCAATAGTAAAGGCTCAGTCCAAAGTGGATTTGCTGCTAAGCTGAATGGCCAGTGACATCCCCCTGTCTGCATCCTCTGCCTGATCTAAATATAAGAGACAAAGAGGGCAGAAATATTGAAATATTGTATTGCTAAACAATGGTAATGTGTTAACTGGATCATTGTCCACTGGGTTAAACAAATGTAGAATTATAATTCTTATCACAGATTTGAAGTAGCTGACATTCTGAATTCTGCCACTCATGACTTTGATGGGGACATTGTATGATATCATGAAGCTATCTTACCAGTTTACTTAACACCCCCTTAAAGGAGAACTATAACATACATACATGATCATTCTAGCAGCAGTACACTATGTGGATTATTGATCAAAGTGAGAATAATATTGTTGAAATGAATTCTCATCACTTCGGGTTGCTACGTTCAGATTCTCTACTCCTTATTGACTAAAAAGGAGATTCCCATATCCAATTTGTGACCTTGTCAGTATTCCCATTCATTAAAGAAAGTGTCAGTAATCTCTATTGTTTAGTGTGTGACTGTCATTAGCAGGCAAATTTGCCATATTAAAAGACTTTGTTGAGTACCAGAATATGAGGAAGTGGCAAATTCACACCTTTACGTGACAATTTGGACTTTAGTCAATAACCCCCTAAGTGTACAGCTGCTAGATCAGTATTCATCAGATGATCCACAGTCCAGGATTGTCAGATAAATACATCTCCGCTACTGCTCACTTCCTGGTTATGTAAGTGATATTGTTACTTACTAATTAGGGCGAAATTTATGAATGGTCTTTCCGACTTTACTGAGAGAAATCTTATTTTGTTCTCTCGAGATCGAGTTTCTCAATATTGAGTTTTGAAATTATTTTCCATGCGAAGGTAGGCATGCTTTA
Source organism: Pipa parva (assembly GCA_019650415.1). Lineage (NCBI taxonomy): Eukaryota > Metazoa > Chordata > Amphibia > Anura > Pipidae > Pipa > Pipa parva. The sequence continues at coordinate 4,671 of WMED01019346.1, read as the reverse complement.
CATTAGTAGCATGGCCTCCTTTACATGGAAAGTATAGAAAATTCGGGATCAAGAAAGCCTAGTTACACAGTTACTGAATTTTCAAAAACAGTTCAAACACAGTTACAAAATTTTAAAGCCAGACCCCACTCCCAAAAGAAGCCTATGTGAAATCTGTAATAAATATAAAAAAATTCAGCACAACTGAGTAATAGCAGCTCGACATTCACTCATATCTATCTCAAATGTCCCCTTTATATACAATGGACATTCGACTCCAGATATGGTTGCACCACAGTTACCTACTTTCCTCTTAATAAATCAGGAAGAAATATGCAGTAAATATGTAATTCCTTTCTTTTTTTTTACTGTTTTACGGTTGTCTGGTATGCACTATAGAGTGTATTAAAGCAAGATTTTCTTTTAATGCCAGAAGCTCAGCAGATACAATGCATGAAGTCATATGAAGTGTTCCATATCGGTGCATTTCTATAGAGTCAGTCAGACTTTACTAAATACACAAGAAATGCATCCCACATCTCAGCAGTTGAAATCAGTGGGCAGTGCAAAAATGTAGGTGCGGCTAACGTTTTTTATTCATCCATTAGTTTTGTTCTATCATTAATCTTTGAAGTCTATATAGACCACCCTGAAACCACAGGGCATTTGGCTACAGCTATACATACATATACTCCTAACAGTGCACTAGGCAGGTTCTAAACTTTTTTTTTTTTTTTCTTAAACAAAGAAGCAGCACAAATCTCTGCCAAAAATAAAAGAAACACCTATAATAATCATACGAACCACCATGAGCTACCCAATACAATTTTTCAAATACATTGGCTTTCCATTTAAAGGTGTATGTAACACTACGGAAGTAATTCAATAAAGTTGTTGAACAATAAAATCAGTTGATGTTTTCTTCAGGTTTGAGAAAATAATAGTTTAGGTGGGTTCCAGAACTAGAATGTCTCTTAATGCACAGCAGAATGTTCTGCACAACTAAGACCTAGTCATTTATCTAGCAAAAATATGAAGTTTGCATTCATTTTACCTAACTGTTTAGTGACTATTTTTGACCAGTAGATGCCACTGGCATCTTGGAACATTTTTGGTCTCAATTCATATAATGCCCATTGTATTCCTGTCTGTAAAATCTTCATCTGATTGTCTCGAGGACTCATATCCTAGATTTTGATTTGTTGTAAAGCTGCATATCTAGTTTAATGTAGGGTTCCTAGCAAGCTAATACTCTATACTCTTTTACATTACATCATCATTTTAATAAGTACTAGCCTTATATATGAAAATAGATGGCTGTCCTACTATATGCAAGATGTTGGGCAGTGCCCTGGAACATAACAGTTTCCATTTTTAAATACCAAAACTAAATTGCTCAGTGGCCAGTAGGCCAATAGTCACATTAGCCAGTAGCCTAAAAATGAGTGAGGAACCCTTGGTTTTCTGAGCTGGAGGGCCCCCTACAATAATACCCCCTTTTGACAGCCCTGCATAGGTCAAACCTTTCAAAGATAAGACAATCCCCAAAATAGTTTCAGTAACCTTTCAAGTATACCGATTATGTCCCTTTTGCTCTATCTAATGTAAACAACAGGAGCACATAAAATAGAAATAGCTACCTAATGCCAGTATGTAAAGGATTTCAGTTACAGTCTTCCCCATGGAGATATCTTAAAGGGACAGTATTTTAGTGAACGGGGTGAGTTAGTATAAGTATAAATGAGGAGATCTGTCCCATTCTGTGTAATACAAAGGACCCAATACTAAGGTCAACTAAGCTGCAGAGTTCCTAGTGAGAAACAGACTTTGTCACCCCATTCTGGTTCCTACATGATGAATTTCTTGACCGATTTTGGTGGACTACTAGGAAAATAGGACCTTCCCAGTGAACTATAAAAGGTTAATTCGTTATCCCACTGTAGCTGAAAACCTGACCTTCTAGTTGGCCCCTAGATTGTATTTCTTTTGTTTATTCACAATCTTATTTAGTTTTTGTAATTGTTGGTACTTATTATTCGCTATTTGGGATTTTCCACTAGAGACTTGAATTTCCCAAATGTCACTGAGATATAAATCATCAGCATAGATTAGGTGACCTAGTTTATATAGTATTTAGGTGTTCTAAAGAAATAAGTGGGTTATTCTCTAAAGTCTGAATTCGACTGTTGAATTCTCAAACAGCAGATTTCCATAGCAAATCTGCGACTGCAACAATTCTCCCATTGTAAAGTTGCGACTGCAACAATTTTAAAGTTGTGGCTGTGACAACATTTCCATAGTAAAGTCGTGACTGCAACAATATTCTCATTATAAAGACGTGACTGTGATAGTTGCAATCTATTGTGACTGTCTTTAGCTGGCAAATTCAAACTTTCAAATTCAAATTCTCAGACTTTAGAGAATAACCCCCTGAGTGAAAGAGCTTGTGAGAAGCACCCAGCAAGGGGTACTGGTGAATCGAATATTAGGTGTATACTCTAGGACCATTTTCCCCTCTGGATTATAAATAGAGTCAATAACGGTGGACAGAAATGCAGTACTGATGAGGCGGAAAATCACACAAAAAGCATCAAGAGTAAAGCTTTGGTCAGTAAGAGTGAGCTAGTAGTGTTAGGATAGAGACTGGTATGCCAGAAGGAACCTTGTGTAGGTGCTACATTCATCAGAGTCTACAAGCACTCAGAGCTAAAGAGATAGCACAGAAGATGTTGCATTATCATATGCAATGTATTGTGTGGTATAATGATGCTGTTTTTAATTTCTTTTTCAGAAGTCAATAGTACCAGTAGCAAGCAGCATGTCCAGAAGAAGTTATACACTATGCTATGTAAAGTATAGTAGGCTACTGTTATCATTATGTTAGGTCAATGTATGTGGTAAACCAGGAGGGTACAATTTCACTAAGAAAGTACAAACGTTTGTAGATCGCATCCACCAAAGCAAAGTAAAATTAAGACTTTATTTCTTCTAACAAATAATCGCACAAGAGCAAAGACATTTCGGTACCTGATCCAGAAAAGATTGGGTACTGCTGCAGTGTATATCAGCATACACAGTGTATATCAGCATTTATATTATTTTCCATGATTACACAGTACCAAAAATGGGTCTGCTGTCAGTAGTAAAATACTTGCTGTGGGAAGTGAACATGATTGCTGATGGTATCTTAGAAAAGGTAATGAAATGACTTATATCATGTCTCTAGCAGCATGCTCATGAACCACATACAGCACAATGCATAGTGAGGCTTTAGCCTTAAGGTCTCATTCTCAAAAGTCTAAATAGTCACATTAGAGTTATGAATTCACATCTATTCACCACTTACTAATGTTTGCTTATTGAATAAACTCTGGGAAGTGGCAAATATGTGACCAATTCAGGCATCTACGTTAGTAGCAAACTTACAGGGCACTTTGCATCTCTTTGTGTACATGTGCACAGGTACTTCTACTATTGACTACTGTAACAGAAGGATTGTGTCAAATTGTAATGAGGGGACTTAGACACCCTTCTCACCCATTTGAGAATGAGGAGCTCACTGAGGTCAGTTGTTTTCTGAAAATCTCTTTCTGAAATCTAGAATAGCAGGGTGCCCAGTATATCTACTGTATGTCATCCCTTTAATAGAAATAAGATTATCTGATAATTGAAATACATTTGATTTAAGATTTTTCTGCCAGATTTGAGTATAACAGGGCTTAAAGGACAAGTAACATCCACAAAATCTATGGTGCTTTACATAAAGTACATACAAATGTTAAAGCTAAATAGCTAAAGCAGCTTAAGCTGCTGAAAGCTAGAAATGCTGCTTTTAGATCTGGAGACCAACTAGCCCTGAGAACAGCTAGAGCTAACCTGCCCCGCAGTATCAGGAAGGCTAAAAGGCAGTACTCTGTAAGGATTACCCATCGTTTTTCTGATAGCGGGGACACAAGTAACCTGTGGCGAGGAATTCAGTCCCTTACAGATTACAAACCATCTTCACAGTCCTGTGACAGCACCCCCTCCCTGCTAAACGCCCTGAACGAGTTCTTCACTCGGTTTGAGGCCACAAATCACACCCCGGCTCACAAATCCCTCCCTCCCCCTGGTGAACAGGTGCTCTCACTATCCACAGATATGGTAAGGAGAGTCTTCAGCAAGATCAACCCTCGCAAAGCTCCTGGACCTGACAACATCCCTGGTTGCGTGCTAAAAGACTGTGCCAGCAAACTTGCAGAGGTGTATTCTGACATCTTCAATACCTCACTGTGTCAAGCTGTGGTCCCCCGTCTGCTTCAAATCCACCACTATAATCCCTGTCCCCAAGAACTCATCACCCTCCTGTTTCAACGACTACCGCCCAGTTGCTCTTACCTCCATCCACATGAAGAGCTTCGAGCAGCTTGTCATGCAGCACATCAGATCCTCCCTACCCCCCTCCTTAGATCCCTATCAGTTTGCTTATCGCTCTAACCGTTCAACGGATAATGCAATCTCCACTGCCCTCCATTCATCCCTTTCTCATCTGGACAAGAAAGATACCTATGTTAGAATGCTCTTTATCGATTTTAGTTCTGCATTCAACACAATCATCCTTCAACAACTCATTCAGAAGCTGTCGGGTCTGGACCTAAACACATCATTGTGCAACTGGCTGCTAGACTTTCTCACTGGCAGACCACAGGCAGT
>WMED01019343.1:0-12455 GCA_019650415.1 Pipa parva | reverse complement strand
TAACTATTTCTCCTGTTTTCGATGTTACATTATTATCAAGAGTAGGATTTTATAAGCAAATGTCTCAAAAAAGACATGATAGGAATAGTCACCTAGTTGTTCAGAGTGTACATTATGAGAAGGGGATGTCAAATATACCCTTAGGTCAGGTACAAAGTGATAATGTGAAATGGCAGTAACCTGACAGATTTTGACAGGAAAATTTCTCTTTGATATATCTGCTTCAGGGTGTAACCTAATAAATAGACAAGATAAATAAGAGAATGGAAAAGATGTTTCAAATGCTTGTGGGATACTTGTGAACATGGGGCAAAAAAGGAAATGGTCAAATGGTAAATCTATATTTATTAGGGTGAAACAAATTCAATTAAAACTATTGTACAGAAACAATACCCTCCATGTAGTACCTATTTTCTCTCATTAACTGCAATCCAAACCACCAAAGTAATATAAAATAATACTTTAGAATCCAAATTATGTCCATGTGCCTGCCCTAACCCACCTGTTCAACTGTTCCCTGTCCTCTGCAACTTCTTCTTCTTCTTTAAATAGGCTTGTATTAAACCCATCCTTACAAAAGCTACACTGGACTTGGCATGCCTCACTAACTACTGCCCACTTTCTCTCTTGCCTCTGGCTTCTAAACTATCTGCAAGCGCACCATCTCCTGGATCCCTGGCAGTCTGGCTTCAGGCCATTGCACTCTACGGGGACTGCTTTATGCAAACTTGCAAATGATCTCCAGGTTGCCAAAGCCAAAGGTCACTTTTCTGTTCTATTTCTTTTAGACCTATCCACTGCATTGGACAATATTGATCATTCCCTTCTTATTCAAATTCTTCATGTGCTTGGGGTCCATAGTCAAGCTGCGCCTGGGCTGGCTTCCTATCTTTAGATCATTCCTTTTTTGTTTCCCATGCAAATGACTCCTCATCTCCTGTCATACTTAGGGTGGGGGTGCCCCAAGGCACAGGTCCTTGGCCCCCTTCTGTTCTCCATGTACACTCTTTTCTTGGGTGATATCATCAACTCATTTGGTCTTCAGTATCACTTGTACATGGATGATACCCAAATTTACTTATCTGCTCCTGTGTTAACACCAGAAACTCAGTCTCAAATTTCCAGCTGTATTCTGGCAATCTCCTCATGGATGGCCAAGCACCAGCTTAAATTAAATCTCGCTAAAATGGAATTGATTATTTTTCCACCCAAACCTGGACCTGCTCCTACCTTTTCCATTCTAGTGGATTATGTGATCATCAGCCCCATAACCTCTGTACATTGTCTCAGGGAAACTTTTGACTCTGCTCACTTCTTCTCTAAATGCATCTCTACCACTGCTAAAAACCTGTTGATTTTTCCTTCGCAACATTGCTAGGATCTGCCCCTTTCTCTCTCGCTCCACTGCTAACACTCTCATGCGTGCTTTCATCCTATCCCGCCTGGACTACTGCAATGTTATTCTACCTGGCCTTCTGGCCTTCCGGCTTCCCGCCTTTCTCCACTCCAGTTTATTCTAAATTCAGCTGCCAGAATTGTCTCCCTCCCTCCCCGGAGGGGACAGCCTCTCTTCCAATCTCTCTCTGCTCCTTGGCTCCCTGTCATCAAACTAATCATTTACAGTGTTCTCCTTTTCACATTTAAGGCACTTCACGCTATTGTCCCTCCCTACATTTCCTCTCTTGTATGCCCGTATTTTCCTCCCAAAGCAACCATGCCCTTTCTCATCTTAAACCATTTTTTCTCTCTGCCCCTCACATCTGGAATTCTATATCCCTTTATCATTGCCAGGAACATTCCCTCTGCACTTTTAAACTGAAATCCTATCTTTTGGAGCACTAACACTGATATTTATCACTGATTTTTATGTATATATATTTTATTTAATACTTAGCCATTTATGCTTAATATTTATATTTATTTATGGACTTGTGTTTCAACACATTGTCAGAGCTCTTATTACCAGTCTATGTATATAAGTCTTCCTCCCATTTGGACTGTAAGCTCTACAGGGCAAGGACCTCCAACCTCTTGTGTCAACCTCAACATAGCATTTAAATGATGTATCCTTGTGATCTTATACTGTATTGTTTAATGCAATTTCAGTTGTATGTGCTATTTTTATAATGCTGAATTGTACAGCGCTGCGTATGTTTGTGGCACTTTATAAATAAAATTATACATACAAAGAAAGTATGGTGCCTTTTATTTTATTAAACAAGCTGAAGCTTTAAAAGTTTCTTGGGTTGTAACACCTTTAGTTGCAGTTAATTTAAATATATTCCAGTATAAAATGTGTCATTTCATAGATTTTGCACATAAAACATTTTCATTAAAATCCTTCACAACTATGAAATCTATTCTAAAGGTATACCTTCTCATCAATTAGTGATAGAGTTTTACAACAAAAAATCCAAAGAAAAGGGAAGAAGAAACATTGTTTCTAGACATTTTAGATAATACTATCAGGATTGCCAGTCTTGGGGACAAATGGCATTTGGAAAAGATAGAATGATGGAACGGAGGACCAAAGCTGTGCAAATTATAGAAATTACAATGAGTATTATGCATACTGTACGTATATCTTTGTAATGCACACATTTGTGATTAGTTTTACTATTTTATTTTTTATGCTGATATTACTTGCCAGTTTTTTTATTCTGTTAACTGATTCTACTAAGATATTTGTACCTAGGGGGATGCATTTACATTTTGGACAATTATTCCATATCTCTTGGGATGATTGATGTTGTGAAACAGTTGTTCCTGCAGGTGTACTGGTGTGAAAAAATGTGAATTGGTTCCTAGCATATTGTAATTTAATTTTAGAGGTAGCAGACTCGGCATTTATGTTAATATTTCATCACAATACCTTAAAATACCACAGTAAACATTATTTTTGGTCTCTCCCCTCAATGTTCTTATATATCTTTTACTGTGAAAACAAAAGTAAAAAGTAGCTCTGACTTTTATGGCCAGTTTCCCATGAAAGGGTACCTTCCCTGGACATTTTTGCCCTACTTATTACTTAATGCCTGTGCACAAGTTAGCCTATCATCTGTAATCTCTTGCTTTCCAAATATAAACAATGAGGTCAAAAGGTCGGCACACTGTTTAACCAATGGCAGTTAGGCTAGGCATCTTTTTCTTTTTGTGTTCCCTAACTTGGGAGGGGGAGGACAAAATGTCAGCTCTCAGGAAAATTAATTAAGGGAAACAAATGGCAAGTATTATTTCTTCACTAAACCTTTTTTTTAATTATTTGTGTCAGCAATTGGCTTGGTATAAAGGAGTTTTATATGTATGTGTGCAGTTACAGTATAACGGCATTATAGTGCCCCTTTAACTTTATGAAAGAGTTTAAAATGCCACAAATGGATAAAATTTTCACATTTCTGAGGAAAGAGTATAGTGCACACAGTACTAAAAATAAACAAATGCTAACGAATTAAAAGCATTCACATTTTACTGTCTATTTAGAACCCTATAAATACCAATGAACAGAGCGTCCTTAATGTGGTAGGGCAAATAAATAATTGGCACTGACATACACTGAGCACTGAATGGATTCACTGCAGCAAAGATTTACACATGTGAAACCACATATGTTATTTTAAAGGGGTTTAGTAGGAAGTTATAGAATTGCCAAATTTCCAATGAACTGTTAAATATTCAGGTTGCATTCATCAGAAACATGTTTGCATACTGCAGAAAAGCAATTATTTACTTGATAATTACTATATATATATATATATATATATATATATATATACTGTATATATATATGTATGTATAATTTTATTTATAAAGTGCCACAAATTTCCACAACTCTGTACAATCCAGCAATTAAAATATAATACAGACATGGGAAAAGTACATTAAACAATACAAGTATAATACCACAAGGATACATCACTTTAAGTGCTAGGTTGAGATTGACACAAGAGGTTGGAGATCCCTGTTAGATGTCCTGTAGGATACATTCTTAAAAATATGTTTATGATTAAAGTAGGGATGCCTATTGATGATCCATATCCTGCTTCTGAGACAGGGTGGGCCATTTCCCTGTGGAATGTTATGCACTTTTTTGGTGTACACTCATCATCATACTAAAAGAATTTGTGTTTGACATCCACTACCACTTGATTTTTTGTGTACTAAATACATATACATCTTTCAGAGGAACTAATTTAAAAAAGAATAAAGGGCTTGGAGTAAATATATAAATATATCAAAAACATTTTATTTTTATAGCACCACCAATTTATGCAACGCTGTACAATGTAAATGTTTTCTAGCTAAAAGTTAGTTGGATAAGGGGTGTATTGAAAAAGTAGTAAGAGTGCCATAAGTATGTCAATAGGGAAGACCAGGGTTATATGAGTTTTGGTATGGTAATTTCATTAATTTACAATATTTACATTTAGAAGTATTCTTACTTCTATTCTATTCTATATACCGTATATTGATAGGAAATGATGTACACTACAAATAATTTATCCTCCTTGCAGTACAATAGATCTCAAGTAGGAGAGATGCTGTAAATGAGCCATTTAAAAAAAATTATACATTTATATCAAAGTTTATATATTATATTAAAGCACCAAGAGAGCTTGATAGAGTAACAGCCACGATACCTTGGGATGTCAGAAGCTACATAGTAGTCTTAATAGTTCTATACATAGCAATGAAGAGCTAGTGCAGCTGTAACTTAGAGCTATACCTTGAGGATTGTTGTATTTTATTCTACCGTCACTGCTAGGTATTCAGCAATAGTTGCAAGGGAATTGCATCATGTTGCCACAAACAGCAGATATTATTGAGACACATAGCTTGAAACAAACAGAGAAATTTGTCTTTGTCGTGTGGTTCAGTCATTTGGAGGGGTCTAGTAAACCCTAGCAACCAATTAGCAGTTAGCAATCGGTGATATAGGGGAGTTATAAAAGCCAAACTCTGATTGGTTGCTAGGCATTACTAGACCTCTGTAATGTATTCCTGTTGATGAGTTATCCTGAATATGCTTTAACCAGGGGGTACTAACAGTTGAGGCTTTTTCCAAGACTGTACTGGGCTCAGCCACTACATTACACTACAACTCTCAGTCACTTTGCCCATTGCCCAATGCAATGGCAAGGTTATAATGTGAGTGATGTTAGAGGGCCATACAAACACAAAATCTGATCTGCTTGATGCTGTCCCGCCTTATTTGCTTTGACATTTATTTAAGTTTGATTCATATTAAATAATCTTGATTATTGATTATTATCTTGATTATTCAGTTTGATGTAAATATAAAAAACTGCTAATTTGTTCTCAGTGCTTCATAAACTAGGCTGTTCCTTATTGAAAAGCAATATACACATAGGTATAGTACATCTTGTCCAAAATAAACAATTTAATATAGGAAAAACAGCTTACAATTTAAAAGTTAAAACAGGGGAAAAAAGCAAGAAAACATTTCATTATGTGTAATCGGTCTATGTGCAGTAGATTTATTTACTACTGCACCATTATGTCTGGCTATCCCCTAAGCCAAGCTAAATTATTCATCAGGCACAACTCATTGCATAGTGGGAGTACATCGGGACAGGCTATACAACAGCACCTAGGGAATAGATAAGCACTGTGTAGTATGAGCCTAGTCTTCATGGTGATAGTGCCACAGTCTTTTATTTATTTGTTATTATTGTCATATTTCTTGTCTGTTATATGCCACTACAACATATTGTATATTTCTGCAGAAAAAGATATTTTCCTTATGAGATTAAATGGCAAATACAGTAATTGAATGAAATATGTTATGTAATATTCATCTGTTAGAAATTGCAAGCATTTTTATTGTGGTAACCTAGAGAAAAAAAGATGTACAATGTACCTTCTAATTCACTTTCTACTTCTTAGAGCGTCACCTTTCCAGAAAACTGATCTTGTTGAATGTGATTTGTTATTCCCTGTGTCACTTTAGCTTCAGCAGTTCTGAATGCAAAGAAACCAGCTGGACAAGATGTTCATATCTTTTTATAGACGCTTTATCCAAATGTATTGTAAGCATGGTATAAGGCTGAACTCATACACATTCCTAATGCAGTAGCCAAACAATACCAGAATGGAATAAAGCATTGTTGATGCATATGCATTTTATTTATCAAAGTCAGTACTAAAATTATGTATTATTTAAAACATTAAGAAATATATTACATTTATGCCATATTAGTCCAGTTGAATAGTAAGAAAGATGAGTACTGCAGTATTTATGATACTTTGGCCCTCATTCACCATAGTGCGAAGTGAGCCGCGAAGCGTTCGGCTCACTTCGCACATGGTGTTATGCGCATGCTGATGTCCTGTGCGCGGGCATCAGCATGCGCATTAAAGAGATTCCCCTCCCGGCGAGAGCACTCGACAGTGCAGGACATCAGCATGCGCATAATACCATATGCGAAGTGAGCCGAACGCTTTGCGTCTCACTTCGCACTATGGTGAATGAGGGCCTTTATATGGACTAACAGTTAATTGTATAAAACAAGCTTTCGAGAGGTATTCTCCCTACTTCACCTGCTCGAATCAACAAATTCAAGAAAAAATGAAACATTACATTTAGCATGGCAAGCATAAATATTCCAACAATGCACTTGTAAATTCTTCTTAATTTTTGTTTTTCTGTCAAGTGAACAAATCCCAGGTCTGTCCATTAATTTATATTTCTATCTTTAGAGAAACACAAATGAAATGTTACTCATGCAAAACCAAATGGCAATTTTTTTTTTTCCGGTATTAGTAAAACTGATATTAAAAATAATTTCTAGTTCAGGTGTTAAAGAGGCAGTTTTTCTTTTTTTGTAAAAGAAAGCTTGTATTTCTTTGTGGCCCTTTTTACTGTTACAATAATACCTCTTTATATATTTATCCCTAGGTGTTTTACTTTTTTACTCTTAGCATGTCAACAATTTAATAAATATATTATAAGTTGGAAATGGGTTGTGACTACCAGAAAGTGTCATGTTGCAAAGACAGGAAATAGAAAACAAACTAGTTTAAAACACATCCCAGTTCACTTAACAGGAACTACAGTTTTGAACTTCAAATGCTCCAGGTGACAGACTGTCACTAAATATGATAAATACTACTAACATACATGACCATAATTCTTTATACTGTATATTCCTTTGGTAGTAGCTGCTGTTTCTGTGTTCTTCAATTCTATCCAAAGGGTTTACTAGAAATGGTTACTGAAGCAGATGACCACTAAAATACTGAAAGCGTGCAATTTACAAAAATGGTGACCTAGCTATCTATTTAAATGATATTAGATTGCCTATATATATATATACTAGTATATATTCACTCACATTCACTTACCAATATCAGACATTTCTGGGACAGTGACTTTGTAGGGTCCATCAGGAAATTCAGGTGCATTGTCATTGATGTCTTGTACTTTAATAATAAACTCAGATTTAGGCTCAAGTGGTTTTTCCGTTCTTCTGTCAATTGCTTGTGCATGTAGGATGTAATGTGATTTTTGCTCTCGATCAAGGCTTTTCGTTGCATGTATATCTCCTGTTGTGTCATCTATAATAAATATAGACCCTGCACCTTCTCCCGTTAGGATGTACTTCACCGATCCATCACCTTTGTCTGAATTTGAGTGCAACTGAAAAAAAAAAGACATGTAAATGACAATCCATTTATTGAATATATGTTAAATTGTATTTTATCTTCAGAATTTAAGCAAATGTTGTTTTTAAACATTATTAATAAACATTTTCTCGCATTTTTACATCACATGCCATGTTGCTACAATAAAGGCCTGTAAACATTTCCAAAAATGATTTCTCCACAGACAGAGTCATTAAGTCAATTTTATATCTTGTTTGTAACCATAATTTTGCCAGACATTTAATAGCAGGATATAACATATTTGTGAATAATTATCCAATCAAAATTATACTGTAGCTATAATGTTAGCTTCATTGTTCTATTTTATAATTCAGTACTAACTGTAAGCATCTTCATCCATATTTTATTATCCTGTTATATTTTCTGCAAAGCATTGTTGATTTGTTTTCAGATCAGCATAGGTCAAGTTTACATGCATTACGTATACGCATTAGTTGCAGGCTATATCTGCAATCTCCTTGCAGACCTAGTCTTTATTTTTTTTCCCTTTAGTTCTATAAAGATTCTTTGCTCAGTCAGTGGCTTCCTGAATATGCACAATTGTCTGTCTGAATAATTCAAAAGCTATTTGTCAAGCCTCTCTCATGAGTCTATAATTTTGTATTTATCATCTTTATTCATAAATAAGGCATTTTGAATCCATATTGAAGCAAGCAACAACATGTAGGCATTTTGCATCTCTGTGGCATAAATAAAATATATTTTACAATTCCTTTTCACAAAGAGTATCTGTGTTAGAGCATAGTGACTTTTTGAAGCTTTGTCTGTCTCTACAAAACCCTTTAGAAATGCATTTATAAGGTAACAAGACAGAAAATGGCACAATGACAGATAAACAAAGTTCAATTCACATATGAATGTATTTTAACACATAAAAAAGAGAGAGAAAAAAAATCATTCATGAGGAATTTATAGTTCCATAAACTGAAATGACAATTTAACTTGAATACATTTTATTTAGTGTGTCACTGAGATTATTGTAGAGCAATAATGATACTGAAAGGATTTTATTTTCTTATGGTGTCTCTGTCAACTCTTGTTAAGTAAGACATTTATTTAACAAAAAAACTACAGTATAGATAAACATGTAGATAAATGGCAGCAGCAAAACATGAAATAATCATTTATACTAACAATTAGAATTAACACATATTTATATTAAAAATGTAAAAGAATATTACAATTCAGCAAATACTGAGAATCTGTTCCCTCAAACTATGAAGTACAGCACCAATCACTAGAAAAAACTGACACTATTAGAAAAACATATCAGCTACCTCAAAACAGAATGCTGAAGGCTGAGGTAATCATTGAATCATTGGGACCATCCTATTTATCTATTGTCTTATGTTTAAGCAAAGCTAGTTGAGTTCTCTGACTGCTGATAATACAACTGCCATGTACAAATGTACGTTTTGTGATAAGATTAACTTTTTGACATTGTAAAGAAATACATTGGAAAGAAGGGTATCATTCCACTGATCAATGGAGCCGTGCATACTTCACCTGAGGTTTAGTGTACATACAGGTAAAGACAGGACCAAGCAGGAGACTGGGTCAGGCATAAACCAAAAAGTAATCAGAAGATTGTATCAGCCAGTAGCAGATAAGTTCAGGAACTGCTGAAAAGCAGCAAGTAAAAACTCTTAAAATACAAATAAGCTTTTTATTGTTTCGAAACACACAACATGTTTCGAGCCTTACTGATGTCCCTTTATCAAGTGTACACTCGAAACATGTTGTGTATTTCAAAACAATAAAAAAACCTGATTTGTATTCTAAGCTGTTGCCCCAGTTCCATTTACATTTTTGGATTGCCTTTATTACACCCAGATGGTGGCATCTGAAACTATAGAGCACAATAAGAAGGAAGTTTACATGCTTATCCACTAAATATATCTTTTATAATTGTATTTTTGTAAATATTTGGCAAAATGAATTTTTGAAAGATACTTGGGAGGTTATTCGCTAAGGTGCAAATTCGACAGTCGAATTCGCAAACAGAGGATTCCCATAGCAAATCCACTATAATTTCCCCATTGTAAAGTTGTGACATTTTTCCCATTATAAAGTCGTGACAATTTTCCCATAATAAAGTAGCGATTGCGACAATATTTTCATTATAAAGACGCGACTGCGACAGTAGCAGCCTATTGCAACTGTCTTTATCTAGCAAATTCAAACCTATAGGCAACAATTCGGAATTTAGTGAATAAACCCCTTGAAGTCAAGGCCTAAACTGTCTTCAGTTATTGACAAACTATTCTTAATTCTTTGCACAGATAGTCAAATAGTGCAAGCACAGTAGCAGTTTTCTGATGTAATACTTGCTCTATCCACTGAAACATACAGAAACAGGAAATAGAGAGGATTACAGTACCACCAGTCAAGAGAAGAAGACATTGACAAGTTCTCTTGAGCAGGAGGCAACTCTAGAGCATAAAATACCGATTAGTAAGTATCTCATTCCTTTCTCTTAAGAATCACCCCTGTATAGAACAAGCTTTTAGTTCTCCTTTAAAAACAGTCTTCCATTTATCACCACTATGAATTCAGATAAGTTTATAAGTCCAGTTTTATAAAGATGTGGCTCCATGGAAATCATCAAAAAGTTCAGTTACTAAGGGGAGTATGTACAGAGATTATGTTCAAACCACAGTAATCCATGCATGGCCTAAGGTAAATATACTGCATGCAAAGAAAACTATTTGGGAATATAATTTGATTCAAAATGAAGCCATGTGCAAGGTTTTCTTTAATATACTCATCCACAGCTTAAGATTCAGGCTTGAAGAGTAAATTCAGCCTTACAGGAGGCAATAAACCAGGATTGTAAGTAGTAAATTAGGAAGAAGCAGCATAATGAATGGTAAATTAAACCATATAATTTTACTGTGATACAAACAGGGACAGCGACATGTTTTGGGCAGCAGCCCTTTATCAAACTGACAACTATCTGACAACAGTTATCAAACTGACAAACTGAAAATTGGCCAGGAGACAGTTCATTCACATTGTATCACCTAAGTGGAGGTAACATATCAACATGTTCCTACTGAAAAACAACAAATAAACCATCTAAATAAGTGGCAGAAAAGGATTTGTTTCAGAATCTATTACAAGACTAGCTAGTGGCAAGATCTACAGAAGGCAAGAATCCAAATATTATTATTTTCCAATCAATGCTATGATTATGGAGCTTGAGCCTAATGATCAACAGTAGGACTGGACAACCCAGTGGGCTGTTCATTTCATAGTCAAGACTCTCTTTGTGAAAGGTTTTCACAGTCATCTTAAGAAGTACAGTCTGCTCAGTCAGGTACAGTTTATTCTGGTAATAAGGGTCTTGCATATATTGCTGAAAGTCAGAAATCTTGTTTCTTCCTAATTAAAATAATTAAATTATCTATTTCTTCTTTGTTTCTGAACTGTTTGTCTTTTTAGACCCACTGTATTCTCTACCAAAACAAAACCTAAATAAATAGGTAAAGCAAGTAGCATTAAAACATTTAAGTCCAAATCAGTGATGTGAAAATGTCCATACAGTAGTGCTGCTCTTCAAAAGGGTGTGTACCTCAAATGTCCAGTGATGAAATGAAAGGGATATGTCTGTGAAAAAAGTGCATACAATTTTTTTGCCAATAGTAGTTTTACTACAAGCTTGTTATCTTCTTTGTGAGTATTTTCCTTCATTTTTTAATTTTATTAAAATACATTTTTACACTATGGAAGTTTCTTTTGCTTTTTACCATATCCATTGGGTTACATCATACCACAAGACTTCCTGATTGCCAATAAGATGTGTCTGAGCCCTTTATGTTAGTTACCTTCAATCAAATGGTTTGGATTTGTATCCCGATCACTGGTTTATCCACAGAGAAGTGATATTATTCAGTGCATACATAGTTTTTACTTCTGGTGAGCCCCCTCATATTCTAGGGTTTATGTGTTTGTAAACAAGTGTTTTACACCTAACAACTGTGGTGTGATCTTTGCTATATATTTTCACCTATTCTCAGTTTTTCAGCTGTTTATTTTTGAGTTTGGTGATTGTGTTTCCTTCTATCAACTTTGTTATATTTTGATAGGGCACTATTGCCCAAAATTTTTTGTGTGCTTTTTCACAGACATATCCCTTTCTTTTCACCACTGTATTCTCTGACTGAACTGTTATGGTAAGGAGGGCCTACAGGACCAAACACTGAGCCTGATTTTTTGCTGTTATCTCACTTTACAATCAGCTTGACAAATCAGTTCGACAACTGAAAAACAGGCTTCATCCACCAGGTGTAACAGATCAAAAAAGACTCATCTTCAGTCTCATCAAATATGCCAAGTAAAAAATGGAAACTTTATGCAGTATTAAATAGGGATGTGTGTTTTGAACTTGTTTTAATCCTACAAAATCCAATACTGCAGATAAAAAAACAGGTTCAAATTTTGTTGGCGTAGGCCAAAACGGATACGAAACAATATGAACCTCATTGAATTTTAAAAGTCCAAATAGAAACCAGGAGTTACAAGTGAGTTTGGAAAATTCAAATATAAATTTAGATTGAAATTATTTCTACATCCACATCATGTGGCACTAACTGTTTATGTGACCAAGAGAAAATGTGCGGCAACTTATGTAGGCAAATTTGAAGGTACCCACTTCCCAACAGGCGCAAACCACTTTTATTTTGTGAGTAAGACAGGGATATTTGCTTTTGGATGTACAGTCATGGCCAAAAGTTTTGAGAATGACACAAATATCATATTTTCACGTGATC
>WMED01019342.1:0-10778 GCA_019650415.1 Pipa parva | reverse complement strand
CAGTGCAAGTTTAATAAACGCTCCTATTGAAAATGAATGTTCTCCATTTAACAGTTGTATCAGCACCATATAAAAACATGACCCCTATAAATCCCTCTTTACAGGCGGATCAATCCTTCCTCTCTATTGATCCTGCAGTCACACTTATTCCTCTGTAACATTTTCTTGGATAGAAATAGCATTTCGATTAGACCCTTTATTAGGAAAAGATTGTTCCAAGCGGATCAGCGGTGGGAGATAATTAAACGTTGACATTTTAATTACTGGGCACTGATAAAAGAAAGGAGGAAAGAATTGGGATGGTGTTGGGTGCAGGAGATGGTGGGGGGGATGATCTAATAGTATAATAATAGTAATAGTATAATACTTTATATATAGTATAATATAGTAATAGTATAATACTTTCTATATAACATAGACCCAGGGAGTTCTCCCAGTATAACACTGCCAGGACCACATAGTTGTCAGTATATAATAGTATGATGCGTTTACATGCTGCAGAGAATCAAGGGGAAGTGAGAAGGTGTTGATTTCAGCACCTCGGACAGCTGCCTCCCTGGTCCAGCCAAACCATTGTGTACACAGCCCCGGGGGGAAATAATACACCACTCTCTCCCATCTCCTGCTACATGATAATACCACAGAAGGGATTTCTAATTATTTTCCCTCATGGGATGTTCTCAAAGAATAATACCAATAAAACGAATTCTTTTATTCTATAAAATCATCCCCAGAAAGCACACAGGCTAAAGTGTAGTCTAGATTATTTATTTACATTCACATCTCCAGTAAGTTGTTGCAATAAATGCCACATTACATCCAAGAAACCCCAAATAAACGAAATCAATCCCACTCTACTTACTGGGTTCTTCTGGAGGTTACTGACAATTGAAAATGGATACTGAAAGAACTTCTACCAGCAACGACACAATGTTACTGCATTGTGACTACACAATGTTGCTGCATTGTGACTACACAATGTTGCTGCATTGTGACTACACAATGTTACTTAGTAACGATTCATGCAACCAGGAAACGAGGAATTAAATGGTTCTGCTTACATTCCTCTCTACAGAGCTCAACGCCTCACTGCTTTCCAACCTACCCCCTATTTAACTTACAGCACAAGTGTGCAATGGAGTTTTTACCTTTACTTACAGGTGTGGGCTGGCATTGTGCTATGCGTAATTTAAGGAATTTACACAAGTTAAGTATATCAGACCTGTAAATACTATTCACTCAGCTTAATTATAATATAATAGTAAAATAGTCATAGTTAGATTGCACTGACCCTGATCTATTCTATACATTTAGCATTGAATGTATATATTATATATTAAATAAATATATATATCCCCAACAAACTGTCAAAGGGGAACTAAATAACGAAAAAAAAAAACCAGACTAACTCACCCCTTTATGGTGGAAAAGTCTTTATGACATCATTTCCATGAGCTGTGATTTAATTTACATTTCTGCAGTATGCGATGTGCTGTCTTCTTTTTACTATAGGAATAAATCCAATTCTAGTTTTTTTTTCCTATAAGAAACACCCAGCAGTTTCAGTGTTTATCCTGGTACAAAACATCCCCTGTATTAGAGAACAGCAGCTCCCCATTATCTGATTATTTAAAAGATATTTTCTCTAAAAGAAAATCAGATAAAATGATTTCCCACGAAGTGCAACTAATCCAAGCAGAAAACAGATCATTCCACTAGCTTCATATCACTGTTTAAGAAATCATTACATACTGGCACATTTTCCCTAAATATTACTCATTTGCAGAAACATCGAATCCAGAATGTTTAGGGGGATTTAATGACAAGGAAGTGTTCCACTAATGAAAAACTGATATATATTATCCCATTATCTCTGACTATGCCACTGCTAATATCAGCAGGATGGAGATGTTAATAAAATCATATAAATAGCATCCACCAGCCAATCACTCTCATTGCTGCTGTTAGATATGGTGACTTTGGATTTAACTGGAGATTATTATTACATAAACTATCATTGCCAAGAAGCAAAGTATTCCTCTGCTTGGGATGTGTAGATACAACTAGATACAATATACAACTCTTCCCTTCCCCGACTAGATCGTTCCAAGCAGTTCCAATTTCCACATCCGACCTTTTTCCCATACGATTATTCGGTTTATAAATATCAGAAGTGTAAAAATGAATTTAAAGAGAAAAAACGCCCAGACATATATCAGTATATCCACTCCTTCACTCCCCCAAATCCTTAATCAAATTGTTAACCACTGATCAGGAAAACAAAAATAACAAAAATAACATAATGACCCACAAATGAGGTCTCACAAAGTGACTGCTCCTTCAAGTGAGTGTCAGCCTTACAGACAACTCCTGTGAGTATGTAATCCTACAACTCCGATTATCAGCAACACACTTTATTTCACAACTTTAGTCCAGGGGAAGGATTATCTCTCGCATTATTCGCTGTGACTGATTCATTCCTGTAGATTGTGAGCTCTTAGGATCAGCAGATGACTTGCTTTATTAATACTGTGCAAGGGTGTGGTGAAAAAAATATTTGCGCTATTGATGCAGTAACATACTTGTATTACCACAGAAATCTTTTTAAACAGCAAGATAAAAATACCATGTCCCTTTAAGTAATGAATGAATTGGGTATAGTGTTAGTAGCTAGGCGATGCCTGAATTGTCAAAGAAAATATTATCATTGAGATAAAAAATAAAAAAGTAACTTCTTTCTGGGTTGCGAAGGATCGGAATCAGATCATCTGATGATTGGAAACACAGGTTAAAGGGTATTATGGTTTATCACAATTTTATTAAAACTGCATATCTTTGATTTAAAAAAAAAAACAGTCTAATGATGTTCATAGATGTGAATGTAATTAAACAGAATTATCCAAAAAATGAAAGATAATATCGATTCACATCCCCTCAATCCAAATCTGAATACCCTCCCCCACCTGTCCCTCCTCTAATTATGGCAGTTACAACAAGTGGTCAGTCACAAGTGACCCTCCCTGTAAGCTTTGCATTAACTGATTGGTTAACCACCCCCACCCCTTCCCATCCCCCCCCCCCATTATTATCAGTTGCCAAGTAGTTTACTGGTAAGTGATGTTACTAAATGAAATTTACACAATCGACAGACAAGACTTTATTGATTAGGTTAAAACAGCTCTAAGGGAGGCAGAGAAAATGAGGGAACAGCAGCAATTAAAGCACCCAGTTAACTGGGGCATTCCATGCTCTACATTTTAGTTTAATGGGAGATGGGGGGAGGGCATAAGGGCCCCTCTAGAGAGCCATACATGGGACAATAGGACAGACAGATACTGGGTGGTGGATCAGGTGACACTCCCAGCATTGATTATATTAGCATGGGGGGGGGGGGGGGACACAAACTTTTATTAATAGAGGAGAATAAGTAAACAAGGATCAAGTAATTATTGCTTCCTCATTATTGCTGAGCATGTAATGCCAGCATCCAAACGCAGGCTGCAGGGGGATGCTGGGAGTTGTAGTACAGCTACAGTCGATGACTCCCACCTTGGTAAAGTTAGAACTGTTTAAACCCCCCCCCCCCCCCCGGGCTGAATAAAGTTTTGTGGATATCCAGGTGCTTGGCTATCTCCCATCTCTCCAGACACGTGTCGCCATTAAACTCACTGGGTCAGACAATCCTATAAACCTTGAACTGTAAGAGTGGCTGAGAGGAGGCAGCAGTGGGTCCCCCCATCTCTCCAATAAGTAGAAAGGTCCATCAATCCTTCCTTTAGTGCACTCTAAATCATCTCCCAGTAAATGGAGAAAGCTCAGGGACAGGGCAGCTTCAGGTCTCAGGCTTTATGGTCCATTTGGCTCTAGATCTGATGCTTCATTTAATTACTATTTGTGGGCCTGGACACAAAATCTAACCCTGCTGGACTGGTTAGTGGATCACATTAACCCTGCAACTGCCAAGCTAAGCAGCATGGGAATGAGACTGGTTACTGGGATGTCCCCAAGCTGTGTGTGCTCTGTTAGTTTAGGTGTACACTAAGGTCAGGGCTACACTAGCCATTTATACACTATAGCCAGTTCCCTGCTGCAAATATATGTGCACAAATAGTTAAGGATGGTCGGGTGGAGACCCACTAGCCATAGCAGGGGATAGTTTCTCCTTAGAATCCTACATTCTGTGACTTTACAGCTGAAGGAAACAATGGGCCAAGGAAATCAATCATATCTAACAATATTTATACATATATATATATATATATATATATATATATATATATATATATATACTGTATATATATATATTTAACAACACAAGGACAGAGGAGAGAACACTGTCTCAAATCAGCAAAAAAATCTAAATGAACAGGTCAGTTTTACCTTTCATAGGTAATGTCTTCGAAAATATGACAATAAAAAAATAATAATGAGAATAATAATTTGCTGAATATTTGGTGATAATTCCTTCATATTATTATCACTAACTGCGCTGATTAGAGTGTTCAGTGCACCTGCAGCTGGTTGGACAGACTGTACACACACAATGAGGTGGGAGCAAACCAACCCTGCAGAGTCAAGGGTACAGGACTAACTGGTATAAAATGGATTTTTTGTTCTAAAATAGATTACAACAGGAATGTAGAACTGTTTTAGCAAAATATATATTTTTTGCAGTGTAGCTAAGAATTTACAACTATTTAATTTCATATACATATAGTATAAACCAGTATGGCCATCATGGGGGTTTATTGTCCATTTGAATGGAGTGAAGCAGTTTACAAGCCAACCAAAGGGGGTGGGGTTATGACATAATTCTCAGAAATGTTCCCCAGTACCAAATCCATCGACATCATATGTTTTGCCTAATTTTTTTTATCTGCAATAGTAAAAACTAACTACTGCTGTGTATTTTCAGACCAGGGCAAAATTTGCTATGCTAACACATAATTCTTATTTTCTTAGTAGAATATTAATTACAACCTGCAGCTTTCAGTTAATGGATAGTGTCATAGCAATCCCTTTAATTTCTTCTGCAGTGCAATTTATATATTGCAGAAATCACATTGTTGCATCTTTTCACCTACTCTGTATAAATTATTAATCTCAGAACATAATTCCAAGGAGTAATTTACTGCCAGACTGATGAAGAGATTATACCCCCTGAAAATCAATAACTGACTGGCGAGGTGCAATAAACTGGTATTTTGCCTGTTAACATATTTACTTTGCTGTGTTAAATGGCCAATAACAGAAATAGAACTAATCACATTTTATTTGAAAGGACAGCTTTTCCTAATTGGTACTTGTAAAATATTTTCTTAAAGAGGAGTTTCAAATTTGTATTACTCTACATTCGTTTTTGATCTTTGCTAGTTGGAGCCATCTTTATTCTCTTAAAAAAAAAAATCCCTGCTTTGTATATTATTTTTTCTGAAACTTTAGATAATGCATATTCCTGAATTATCCCAGAAATCCCAATTAATAAAATATAGTTACAATGATCTTTTCATCTAAACCTTAATGCAAACTTTTATTGGAAACAATATGAGTAAATATATCATGTAATCTAAGGATCAGTTTCACAAAGAGGCCAACCAGGCTGAAGGAAGCCACAATTTACTAAAATGATTTTTTACCACCACCCGGATAACAGTATGTCACTGAGAAGGTGATCCATAGTAAAATGAATGGATAAATATGTCTATGGTCTTATTTGTACTAGAAGAGAATGCAGCAGCCTTGAAGGAGATGACTTTGGAGAC
This sequence comes from Pipa parva, assembly GCA_019650415.1. Taxonomy (NCBI): domain Eukaryota; kingdom Metazoa; phylum Chordata; class Amphibia; order Anura; family Pipidae; genus Pipa; species Pipa parva. The sequence continues at coordinate 5,016 of WMED01019342.1, read as the reverse complement.
TTAGACTGAGCACAGTCAGAACAAGAGTTAACAAATGAGATAACATCCTTAGGAAGAGTAGGCCACTAAAATGTATGAAAAATGAGTTGCAGGTTTATATAGCCCAGGGTTCCCTACTAGAATCATGGCATTCAAACAGCACCACCTCTCTAAACTGTTCAGGTACAAAAAAAAAACTTATTTATGGACAGCAGAAGACAAATCAGTGCCCAAGGGCTGCTACAGTTACCCACTTTAAAAGGATGGGAAAGGCTTCTTAAAAATTACTCTGGACAGGTTCAAACTGCTGGAGAGGACATCAGCTATGGCATTTGTTGTTTTTAACAAGTTGTAAATAACAGTAAAATGAGTAATGATAGAGCCCATCTGGCCTGGCATAGATTTAATTTCTTTTCAAGTTCTTTTTGTCAATGGAAACTATAATATCTTGGTTAGAAAAATCAAACTAAGCAGCAGAAAATTTCTACGAGGGGGGAGGGTGTAATTAATACTGGCAGCAGGGTTATCTTGGGAAAGGACGGCTTCAGCCTCCTACCTCAGAAGCATCAGTTTGCAGGTGAATGAAAGGCGTAAACCAGGTACAGAGGAAAACATTCTACTATACGAGGACAGAGAACCCAACTTTTTTACTTAGAGAAAAAAACCAGGAAAGGAAGAAGCTGGTCTACTGAAACACCTCTCCAGGTAAAATATTCTTAAATGGCTTCAATTTCAGGCAAATAAAAAGCATATTTAATAATTCTCAGAAGGGGGTGGATCAAGGGCAATTATAATGCTCCTAGGGAGGTAGTTTCTATACTGATTTTTTTTTTTTTTTTTTTTTTTCTTTTGAGAAAATGCCAGAAAAATCAGAATAACACTCAGGGACACTTTGAAAAGAGGTAGCAGTATGACATATAGGAAGAAGGATCAATCACTTTTTTTTAAATTTAAACAAGTGTTGGCCTGGTTGAGGGTGATGAAAACCTATTATTCCCTATGGAGATGTGACACTAAAATTGTAGCCCTTGGTGAAAAAATTGGCGATATCAATATTGATCAAAAAGGGCTCCATTAACAGTAATGTAAAGTGTAGCAGTGTTGATGCAATGATACTTATCGATATCGATACATTTTATTATTTATACAGACAAGGGAAGTGCGTAACAAAGAACAAGTGAAGTAAACTACAAGAATATAATCAAGAAAATACATCGAGTTCCAGGCTATGATTGAAACAAAAGGATAGAGGTCCCTGCCCCATAGAGCTTACAATCTAAATAGAAGGAAGCCTTACATAAAGAGACAGGAGGGTAACCATGCGGTAGCATAAAGTAACAGTTCATTTGGCTATAGGTGCCAATTAAATAAGGAAATAAAAGATATACATTTTGAATAAATAGTTGCATAAATATAAAATATAGACATGAAAACTGGTGCTAGTGCTCCGAGAGGTAAGATTTCAATTTAGATTTGAAGATACTGATGGATTGATCTTGGCGGAGGCAGAGGGGTATACAATTCCAAAGATAAGGGGCAGCAAGAGAGAAGGGTTTAAGATGAGAATGGGCAGTCTTGGTGAGGGGTTCCCGAAGAAGGTTGCCTTGTGAAGAGCAGAGTTGACGGCTAGGTGCATATGAGCAAACAAGGGAAGATATGTAGGGAGGGGCAACAGAGCAAAGCAATTTAAATGTCAAAAGTAGGACACTGTAAATAATACATTAATTAACTAGGAGCTAAGGAGCAGACAGAAATTTGGAGGGAGACTTCTGGGGAGAGAGGGAGATTATTCTAGCAGCAGAATTTAGAATAGACTGGAGTGGGGAAAGATGGAAAACTGGAAGGCCAGTTAGAATGGCATTGCAATAGTCCAAGCAGGATAAGACAAGGGCAAGCAGGAGGATGTTAATAGTGTCTTGAGACAGAAATTGATGGATCTTGGCAATGTTATGAAGGAAAAAGCGACAGTTCAAAGCAGTGGTAACAATGTGCTTAGAGAAGGAAAGAGCAGAGACAAAAGTCACCCCAAAATAACGTACTGAAGTAACTGGGTTAATGATGACATCATCAAGTGAAATTGCAAAGGAGGGAGCAGGACCAGGTTTAGGTGGGAAAATAACCAGTTCAGTTTTATCAAGATTAAGAGCCGAATTCACTATAGTCCGAAGTGAGGTGCGGAGTGTTCACCTCACTTCGGACTGACTGGTCTCGCTGATGACCGCGTGCAGGACATCAGCGAGCGCAGATCAGTCAGTCCAAAGTGAGGTGAACACTCTGAACCTCACTTCGGACTATAGTGAATTCGGCTCTTAGTCTAAGATTGCGCTGGGTCATCCAAGAGGACAGTTAGAGATTTTAGTATTGACTTCAATAGTGCAGGGGCAGATAAGTAAATTTGGGTGTCATCCGCATACAGGTGGTATTTAACACCAAAACGAGCTGATGACGTCAGCCAGGGAAAGTGTGTAAAGGGAGAACAGGAGGGGACCAAGGGAACCATTTCTTCTCTTTCAGTGGCACAACCCTCTTCAAGTTCACACCTCCTCTTCAGCATCCTTCTGTGCATGCTCAAACTGCTACTGCGCTCGCTGAAACTGCTTCCGCCCCTTAGCAAATGAACAAACAAAGGAACCGCTCCAATCCTTGATAAATGATAGTAACTTCTCTGAAAATCATAGGATCATCCTATGATTAAGCGCTCTTAGCGCGAAACGCATTAAGGGACTCCTGTCCATTGTTTTTATCTGCCTTTTCACCATTTGATCCCTGGATTTTAATTGCATGAATACATTTTGATGATTTTATTCTGAGGAGTGCCGGAGTTATTGCTCAATCAGCGATGTTGAAGAGGAAGTGATGAGGATCCCAGTGTTGGAAGAGAAGAAATTAAGATACTGAAAATCTTGAATCAGGAGACAGTGCTGGAGTGAAGGTGATCAGAAAATTTATTTACCCTATCCCAGTAGTAATCACCTCTAGTCCTAAGGAGCTATAGTTCTTTATTATCTTTAATCTGAGAAAAAAGACTTGGTATTATTGAAAAGGAAAGATGCAGAAGAGTCATCAGGAAGAGATTTCTGTGTCACAATTATATATTTATATATAGTTTTCATACAGTAGAAACCCAGCATTCACATTTATTTGCCCATGTGTCTTTTTGTGCCTCTGCTTATACCAACATTTTTGTCCTATAATATGGACCATGAAATGAAAACTATTGAGTGCTTTAGCAGTTGAACCCCTATTGCATTAGAAGTGCAGGCGCTGGACTTGGAACATATAGTGTATAACAGAGGTCCCCAACCGCCGAACCGCGGACCAGGACCGGGCCATTGGGGTTTTTCAGCCGGTCCGTGGCACCGCTCACACCTAGCTCTGTGGCCCTGCGCCTGGTCAGAGCACACGATAATGTTCTCTGCCGTAGCCGTGACAGCTCGCAGCTGTCACGGCAGAGAACATTATGCGGGGCAGGGCATCGGGCGGGTCTTTGAGACGCAGCCAGCACAGCAGTAACCTGTTACATGGGATGGGACGGGGCGGGGCGGGGCGGCAGGCTCTCCTCACTGACTCGCCCCCGGCAGAACATGTTATGTGGGGCGTGGCAGCAGACTGGCCTCATTGACGTGGCTCCAGTGTTAAGTGTGCAGCGCTGCTAAGCTCCACCCCTCCATAACCCACCCCCATATGACCATAGCTCCGCCCCTGCCCCCACCACACGGGGCCATGGAAAACTGGCCTTGCTTAAAGCCGGTCCCTGGTGCAAAAAAGGTTGGGGACCTCTGGTGTATAAGACTGATGGGATTTATTTATGAGATACTGTAAGACAACAGTAAAATCCTGTAAAAATTATAAACATTTTTTTTTCTGCAGTGACCTCGGCAGCCAAAAAGCCATCAATTCGAGAACCATTTAGAATACCACTGTCTACAGACACTAGGGGTGAATTTTAATAAACTCGGTAAAGCCCGATTTCGCTTTTTTCTGAGTTTATTACCGTGAGATCTCGGAAGTTTCTCACGGTAAATATAACAAGATTTTTTTTGATCGATATTTAACGACAGAAAATTTTGATCAAGTTTTTCGATCTCGATTTTTTGATGGAAAGGTAGCCCCATACTTGCTAATGTAAAGTATGGCTGCCTTTCCATTGAAAAACTTGATCGAAACGCTTCAATCAATAAAAAAAAAAATCTCGTGCTATTTACTGCGAGAAACTTCAGAGATCTCGCAGGAATAAACTCAGAAAAGCAAAATCGGGCTTTTTAGAGTTTATTAAATTTCACCCCAAATCATTAATTTTTTTTTTTTTTAATTTAAAGAGGCTCTAGGTCACCTAGATTTAACTTCACTTTAATAAAAGCATCTGTGCCCAAGCTCCCTTTTTGCAATATAAAGTTATTAAAAAAAACTTACCTTTTAAAAGCTTTCCTTTTCTTTATCTTCCTGCAAAACCGACTTTCTCCTATGAGCTGATTGAAAGTCGGGTCTGGGAGGCAGTCCTGTAACACTGGCTTACTTGATTGACAAGTAAACGCTCGTGCACGCTCGCGGCCGCATGTTCACGTGCACGCTCGCGGCCATGCGCGATATCACTCCTACAATGGAATAGACATAGAGCAAAGTGCTTCTGAGAAACTGCAGATTCAACACTAAGCCTGCAGATTGAACACTGCAGATTGAACACTAAGTAAAAAAAACAAAAAAACAAACAAAGTAAGTAAAAAAACTGTGTGCGTGTTTGTGGGGGTGGGAATTTTTTAAAGAAACATGTTTAATGGAGGATTGTGGGTACTTTTTTTTATAAGTGTGTTTAATGGGGGATTCTGGGAAATTTTTTTCTAAATGGGTTTAATGGGGGAATGTGTGGGTTTTGTATATATGTATGCACACACAAACTAAAATACATTCTTAATCTATGACACAGCCTCAGGGAATATTTACTTTTGCAGATGCTTTTTTTCTCTCCTGCACTGGCTTATTCAATGAGACAGTGTAACCTGACACCTTATCTTACAGTGATCTCTTACTGTGAACAGT
>WMED01019341.1:0-12455 GCA_019650415.1 Pipa parva | reverse complement strand
TCCTGCTGGTGAGTCCTAAATGTTTGTTTTTCCCTTTTCTTATTGTGTTTTATGTTAAAAAGGAAATTTGCTATTTCATCTTAAAGGGATATTTGCTTAAGTTAGATTTTAAAGGGAATCTACCAAGTCTAGTTTTCCTGTATTAGTGGTATTCCGTTGGCAAGGTTAATTGGGAGGGAATCAGGCGAAGTAACTAATTTAAGTCCTGCACAACTTGCATATGAGTTAGTGAAGTACCCCTGTATTCTCCTGTCCCAACGGAATCCTTTCCCTTCAGATCACAGTATAACTATTGCCAGTATCCAGCCACTAGGGTCCAGACCTCAAACCTTTTGTAGTGAATCTGACAACTGCATACTCTACATGAGGTCTTACCAGTGAATAATACAGAGGCAAAAACAAGTTCTGCTTCTCCTGATTCTATTTCTCTATTATCACAAGTGAGTTTCTTGATCATTCAAGCTGCTTCTGATTCTCAAAGTTACAATTTTGTCTATTTTCTACTGCCAGATCCATCTCCATTACTGACTCTCTCAACCAGGCCTCATCAATAGTTTAAGTTTCAGTTTTATATGTCAAGTGCATAATCTTTAATTTATCAACAATAAATATCATCTGCTGCTAAGATGGCCAAGCTGCCAATTTGACACAATGCAAGGATGGCACGCCCTGAATAGCTCCTGTTGCTGTGCAAAGATTTCTTTCAATAATAATCATAGACAGAGTGGTCTCACTGTCACCTTCTACTAGAGGTATGTGTCTGTGTTAACAGTCTATTAAGGATAAGGACTCTCAGGAAGTTTACTGCTGTGGGGAAAAGCAAAAATCAAGCCTAAGCAAAATCAGTAAGCAAGCTCTTAGTCAATATCAGACAGAAGGTCGAGACAGGCAGAAAGGTCAGGAAATAGAGTAGTGTCTAGTACACAGACTGCAAACCAGCTTGAACAAAAACAGAAGGAATTGACATTATATTTATAGGGATGGTAATAGGTGAATACACTGGTGAATGCTAGTTTCAGGTGTGTAGCCACAGGTTCAGTACCAGTCCAAGGAATAGCATATATATCAGAAAGCTGCTTCAAGCTTTGGGTCTCAAATAGGCTAGTGGCAGGATCCCAGGTTCAATTCTGGACAGGGGACAAGCCAGAACCTTTTTGGATGTTGATCCTTCTGACAATTATCTATTTAAATATGGATCTCTCTAGACCGCCTGGAAGGACCTGGAAGAGATACAGTCAGTTCCAATGTAGTGGAGAAGGAGAGAACAGATAACTCAAGTGGTAGTTATGACAACAGACTTTAGAGCGCGGAGTCTAAGATATGACAGGTATTCACCTAGAGCCCCCGCAAAGGGGTTAGGACTTCACTGCAGAAAATACCCAGGTTGCGGCCCCTAGAGCTGTAAACCACAGAGATCCAGAAGTAGAGGAGACGAAACAGGCACTGGTCAGGGCAGGCAGCTAGCAGATTGGTCATAGCACAAAGCAAAAGGTCAAGGCAGGCAGCAATCAGGATGGTCAAGTGAAGAGGCAATGGTCAGGGCAGGCAGCAATCAGGCATGAATGTAAAACAGGCAGGAGTCAGGAAACTAGGAAGCAAGGACTTGAAATACACCCAGGGTCAGAGATAATCCTATACTCAGATGCAGGCAGAAAGAACAGAAGGGTTTAAATAGGTACAAGTGCGGGAAATTCAAATATGCCTACATTAAATTTTGTAACCGCGTGAACACACCGTGAACGCAACCGCATCACAACGCCACTCCTGTGACTGCACCAGAGTGCAATGGAAGGTACCGAGGTAAGTATTTTTCCTGACACTGCCAGACCTTACATTATACAATAATTTCTTACTAGCCTTTGCATCAAAATCTAAGCATCTGTCCAATAAACACTCACTTCCTCACAAAAAAATAAGCAAATAAATGTGCAAGTTTAGTGTTTCCTAAATATTTTCTGCAACCCATCCATGACATACCTTTGCTTCATTATCGGGCAGTAGCCCGGCCAAGAGGCAAAGGAGCCATCAAGGTATACTTAACTGTAGAAAGAATGATTTTATTATATAAGAGAAAAATTCTGCATTATTTAAAGGGTTAGCAAATCCAAATGACAAATTGGATAATTTAAAAGATAATCACAGCTGTAAACACAGTATTGACTTCCTGACAATATTTCCATTGTTAGAGTGAGACAACCTTCCTCTTCTAGCCTAAAATGGCTAATAATAGGATATGGCAGTTTACAGTCAGAGGCACAGCAAATGTAAATACAATGTCAAAGTTCTCTAGAGTTATGGAACTTTATATGTATTTATAAATGCAATTAGTAACTCTCTTAAAGGGGAGATAATGTCAAGGCCTGGCTGACATGCTAAATGCCAGCCAGTGCTTAGCTGAATTTCCCTCAGTTTACCCTTTGGCTACCAGAGTTCTATATTTCACACTGAACTAAAGAACTTCAACAGGACAGGTGATCAGGCTGCTCCTCTGCCGTGTCTCTTTTATGTAAGACAACTTTTGGTTTACACATGTGCAGACAGGGGCTGTTTCATAGACAAGGCAAAGACATGGGAGGAGTGGTCCTAAATTGCTGCAGTGGCAATGCTGTGGTTCTTCTAATCACCATGCTACAAAGGACTCAGTGCCTGCAGGATAAGCCCCCAAAAGAGTTGATTTAGCTAAGCATAGGCTGGCGGACATTTAGCATGCTTATCTATTAAGCTTATGTTTAAGGGTTTTACTGATCCTTTACATTTTTGTAAATTGGAGGAATTATGTTACAATATGTGTTATATATATATAATGTAATATAATATGTTATGGGGTAATTTATAAAAGTTGAAAAGGTTTTATGACCACTTGACACTGGAGTAACAGTGTTTTTTTTATTATTATGCTATTATCCAATAAAAATCAACAGGAAACTTTATAAATAATATCTTTAATTTCCCATAGATTCATTTTTGACTAAAGGAAATTTGCACCAAATGTTTTCCTTGCATTTACTTTTAAATTTGATTTTTACTCTCTGTGAATCAAGCTAAACAACAGAAAAAAGGTTCTTATAAATTTTCATTACTGCATTTCTTCTTTAATTAAACAGCTAAACATTATTGTCTCTATCCGTACTGTGCATATGCTTAATTACGTGTGATTTCTTTGTACAGGTGATTAACTAATTTAGCAGACTGCCCTCTTACTGCTCCCATTTATTCATCTCTTTCATAACCATGTTTTTTCAGACCATGGGGCATATTGAAAAAGGGCATAATTTTATCCATTTACAGAAATAATCAGAACTAGAAAATTAACTAGAACAGATGTATTATTTTTTTCTGTTTTCTGACATTTCTGCTGAAAATTCTTGACCCATTTTTCCAGAATGATCTCTCATAAGAAATAATAGTTTATATCGGCAAGCAGTCGCTTGTCATCAAAGTAAATTTGATTTTCCGTTTTCCAAATTTTGAATATGATACAGGGAAGTGTCAAAAATAAAGCATTTGTTGTGAAATTGAAAAGGATAGTTGAAAAACAGTAAAAATAATAAATAGATTGGTGAAATGGGTACAATTCTCTTCCGGCGTTATATATTATAAAGGGTCAGAACAGTGGAAAATAATCTTTCCAATCTTAATTTCTATACCACATTTAAGAAACCGGTATCACCAGAAAATGAAAACATCCCATTTGGATAGACTTCTTCCAACAGCCAATCAGATAAGAGTGAGCAGGTTAAGGGAGGGCTGAGGAAAAAGTATAGGAAAGAAATTATCCAATTACTCGGAAATTAATTAAAATGTACACAAACATGACAGCTTTGTTTGAATCTCAAGGGTGAACACAGAGGACAAGCAAACGGATATTGCTGAGTCTAGTTATGTTTTTAGGAAGACTAAAATCAAAACATAATCTGCGCATGAACGGATTAATCTGGAGTCTTATTAGCTGCTAATAATGAAGGGGAACTAATACTAATGCCCATCATTTACCCCATCATTTTGGCTAATTTACTTACATTTCCCAGAAAGCATTGCATTGTGTTATTCTCTCTATATGGATTCATTGTTTCTGGTAAAAATCACCTTTTCTAACATAAATTTAGCAAAGAAATATTTTTTTTTTCTTCCTCTGTTTTCAAAACTAGGAAATCCATGACATGTTTTTTGGGTAACTCTCTCCAGTCCATATGGAAACAGGTAATTAAAATGCAAATTAAAAAACTGAAATGAAGAATGTTTAGTGCGTCATCCAGGAAAATATTGTTTAATGGAGGGGAACATTTTTCTAGGTAGTGATGCTGAGTAAAAATGGTAAAGAAGACATAGATAAGTCAAGTTTTTAAAGTCTCCATAAATGTTACATATTGTAGCATCGCTGATGCTCACATGCAGGACATCAGCGAGCGCATATCCATCATTCCGAAGTGAGGCGAACACTACGCACCTCACTTTGGAGATTGGTGATTTAGGCCCTTGGAGTTGATGTGAATACATGGGACGCTTATCAGGGGACACCAGGTTCAGAGGCTTGCAAGGAGAGGGGCAGTTCATGCCTGTTTAGAGCTATGACCACTGTTACTACCTGTTGTTACACCCTAATAAAAAAGCTCAGTTATTGAACAGAGGAATTTTAGTTAGCCACCCAGCAGATAGCTGCAACTGCAAACAACATTCACCAGGTAGCTGGAACTGCAAGCAATACCCTCCAGATAGCTGTAGCTACAGACTACACCCCACTCACCAGCCAGATAGCTGCAAATGCAGACAACACCCTTCAGCATCAGCAAAACACAAAACTAGCCTTACAGTAGTTAGGGTCTTCTGGAAATCTTATGAGGTGTAGCAAAACTGACTTGAGATATGATGGGGGAAAAGCGTGGACCCTTTAACTCATGAAGTGGGAAGAATAAGAATTCTCAGATAACAGTTCATGTGGGAGGAGCCTTTAACTCAAGAAATGGGATGAACATCAACTTACAAGACAAGAAGCAGGGACCAGAACTGTCTGATGGGTTTATAGGGGTAGAAGTAGGAAGTGTTTAAACAAGAGAACTCATGGCCTTATTTATTCAGTCTGTAGACAGCAAGGAAGCTGAGAACTATGGATAAATAGGGTATGTTTCCATGTTTCCATTGTTCCTACACATATTGTCATTGCAGTGCTACATGAAGAAGTGTACATAGATTGTGGATCCTCCAATCAAATGGAGCCACAATGATTGCTCTCATATTGCTCCTAACTCAGCTCAGACTACTGGAGAGCAGGAGGAACCCTCCAGTTATCTGTAGATCTGGACTGGAGTAGAAAAATTTGGTGTAAGGATGGGGGGGGGGGGAGTTTTTAGCTCAATCGGTATTTTGGACTAGAACCAGGGGCATAATATTAGTAACAGTGTCGCCAATTGTCAATGTTGGCTGTGGGAGCAGCTGTTGAGCTATTGTTACACCTGGACTATAACTGTCTGATTGAAGCATACAAAAAGTGCTGTAACGAAGCAGCAAAGACAAAGTTTGCCAGTGCACAATTCTGCATCAAGTCTAAAATATAATGTAGTTGCTTTATATCTCAAAAGTGGCCTGTTTCTGTCTTTATTCATCTTTTGACATTCTTCCACAGTTGGGAGGGAGATAACAAGATGTCCTGGTAATAGAATATCAACAGCACTAAAAATGGCTTGAGTTTTGTTTTACTGGTGTGAAATCAGTAAACATCTGTCATCCTGGATATTGTAAGTGCCCATGAATTTTCTTGGTTGCAGGGAATTGTGATGAATGCTCCCTCTTTGCTTTCAGAGAAAAGCCAGTAGAAATATTTTACCATGCGCCTGGTCTGTATTTACTTTCAGATTTGCGATTTCATGGGCAGGAAATGACAGAACATGAAATGCTCGTTTAATTATAGTTTTTGGAGGCTTTGTACCAAGTCCATCATTATTCATCTCACGCAAAGATAAAATCAAGACGTTAGCAATGAAATGTATTCCTGAACAGATATAATACCAGACTATCACAGAGAAAAAAGCATTAATGACTGAGACACAAGGCACAAAAATGTTCTTTTTAGTTGTTTGCAGCAATCAGACAAACAGAACAGATGTGTGCGATAAAGTCCATTTAAATGGATTCCTTTTTTTTTTTAACTGAGTGCTAAATGGATTGCTAAAATAACTGTTGATTAGGTTTAACTGGAGAAATGAAGCTTCTCTCTGCAAAAGGAAAAAAAAAATGAAGTAGTAGAGACACAATAAAAAACCATTTCTCCACAATCCTTTAACACATAACAAAATAGTAGCAAAATAACATTGAATCCATTAGCTGTTAGTTATATATTTAAAAAATCTGACCCACACTTTATTTCTACAAAAGATTTTAGAAGACCAATTATTAGAGAAACTAATGTCCCTTTCTTATTCATGAAAGACCAGTTTCATAAAGGTCAGAAATAGCATCCATTTGCAACTTCACGATCTTCGAATGTTCATCAAACGTTGCGATGTAAAGAATTTTCAACGGTCACAAACTTACGGTGTCCTTAGCATTACTCTGTGTGCAGGTGCACAGGTAATCAGGCTATTCATCAAGTGTCAGAGTCTGTCATAGCAGCAAATTTGGGAAAATGTACTACTCTGAATTTGCCAATTTTACTTTGTCAAATCAAAGTGATGAATTAGGGGGTTGATGGCAGAGCATCTACCAAGACTGAATACTAAACACTACAAAATAAACCCACAAACAGTTTTTGTTTCTTCGCTATGTAAATCTGTCACTTAGTGGACAGAGCAGACAATTCTCAAATTTTGGAGCATAGTGACCTGTAGTGATAAGAATTCACTTCAACAGTCGAATTCTCACTTTGCTGAATAAGCCCCCGCCTTTCAGACATCTATTAATAAAGCTGTAATATAGAGACCCCCTAACCACTAGAAACAAAGCATAATGAAGACAAGAAAGGCTGATGCAAAGTAAGCAAAACCAATAAACTTTGTGAAATATGTAGTTGCATTAAAGCTAGGTCATATTTATCAAGAGAAGGTGGTTTCCATATGAATGAAAAAAAATGTTTTTCACTGGCAAGGAATGGAATATTAAGACATTTCACCGTGAGAAAACGGAAACAGCATCACTTTGAGCAGTTTGGCACTGCAGCGTGATCAAGTGTTTTCAGTTTTTACACAATTTCTCCTGTAAAGATATTGAAAAATCAGGCAAAATTTCCATAAAGTAGCCACTGAAACAAGCACAAAAACAAAATGGGTGAAGATAAAGTCCTTGTTAGCAAACCTTGATAAATTTGGCCTTAGAATTTTTTTGGCAGAAGTAGAATAGTAAAGTGGGATATTAAAGGAGTTCTCTAATGTTCTCCCAACAGAATGTATTTGGGCTTGTGATCTGAAATAAATCATTTTTTTAAAATAAATATTATAGAGCAGTTTTGCTAATGTTTAGTGTTTTTATACCATTTTGCTGCTGTACCCCTTTCACTTTTGGGGTTATGACTCAAGTCTGAATTGTCGCTTAAAAGTGTGCATTTGCCACTTCCCCATATTCGGGTAATCAGCAAACTGCGACATGACAAATTCACCAGCTACTGATGCAATTGATGCTTTACTATAGGAAATCTGACAGGGTCGCAGATCTGCTATGGGAAATAATTGTCACGGATTTGCTATGGGAATCTGCTGTTTAGTTAATAAGGAGTAGAGAATCAGGGTGTAACTGCCCAAAGTGATGAAAATTCACTCCAACAGTTCAATTCTCACTTTAGTAAATAACTCCCAAATTTGTCTATGAGTCACATAAGCCTATAGCATTAGGTGCCAGTCATCTATTAGGCAGGTAGGGCAGGCACTGAAAGGCTAGGACTACCTCCATGGCCCCCCTCTGGGTGAGAAGGCCATGGACTGCCAGTTCCTTTGTATAAAGAGGAGGCTGCAAGATAACCCACAGGGGTTTATTAGAATGCCTATTGTGATATGTACATACATACACTGTGTTCCAAATTATTATGCAAATAATATTTTCTCATATTTTACAAAATTACCTATATGAATTGTAGTCATTGTCATTTTCCAGTCATCAACTATTCAAGTATAATTGAAAGGTTTTTGAACAAACTGCCTATGATAACAGTATATTTAAAAACAAAAAAACAAACTCAAAATGCATGTTCTAAATTATTATTATTATACACAGCAGAGTTTTCAACCTTTTCATTTTTATTAAGAACAAAAAAATGGTCATTTGTCAAATTATAAGCATTAGCAGGTTATTACAAACTGAAATCAAACAGTTTTCAAGTGAAAACTTTATTCTAGGTGATGTTACATTTGCACATAGGACCCCTTGTTCGAAAGGAGCTTCTGAACTCTCTCGTCCATTGAATTTGTCAGTTTTTGGATGGTTTCTGCTACAATTGTTTTGCATGAGGACAGAATACCCTCCCAGAGTTGTTGCTTAGATGTGAACTGCCTCCCGCCATCATAGACACCCTTTTGATGGTGCTCCAGAGGTTCTCAATGGGGTTGAGATCAGGGGAGCATGGGGGCCACACCATAAGTTTGTCCCCTTTTATGCCCATAGCAGCCAGAGATGCAGATGTGTTATTTGCAGCATGAGACGGTGCATTATCATGCATGAAAATGATCTTGCTGCGGAATACACTGTTCTTCTTTTTGAACCATGGCAGGAAGTGCTGTTTGAGAAACTCCACATACATTATGGAGTTCATCTTTACCCCTTCAGGGATCCTAAAGGGGCCGACAATCTCTCTCCCCATGATTCCAGCCCAAAACATTACTCCACCTCCTCCTTGTTGTCGCCATAGCCGTTATTACTACGTTAATAACTTTCCCATGTCTGTATTATAATTGTATTGTTACATTGTACAGTGCTGTGTAACCTAGCGGAGCCTTATAAATAAAATTATACATACATACATACGATCTATATGATTCTAAACATGTACTTTACTTCACTTGTACTATGTTAATCACTTTCCCATGTCTGTTCTATAATTGTATTGTTACATTGTACAACACTATGTAACTTAGCGGAGCCTTATAAATAAAATTATACATACATACATACAATATACAATCTATATGATACTATACTTGTAATTTACTTCACTTGTACTATGTTAATCACTTTCCCATGTCTGTGTTATAATTCTATTTTATTTCATGTTTACTTTTGATTTTTAACTATTTAACTATTTTGAAAACTCTTTTTTTCTGTTTATTTTTATTTTATTGAAATTGTTTCTTGCTTGCTAGGGTTACTCAACCTTAGCAACCAACCGCCAAGTTAAATTGAGCCTACTGTATATTACAGGGCCTGAATGGAAATATATACTGTATATATATATAAAGAAAAAGAATTATACTGTAGATAAAATAAATAAAAATCATAAACCAGAAAACACTGACATTTGCCCACTAAGGGGTGTCATTTCAGTCAGATGTACAAATTGTGAAGGAATTCTGTGCAGAATAGACTGTCACACAATTTGATAAAATAGTTAATTATTTAAAGAAGGACAGAGGTGAAATGTACATTTTGTAATTGTTACAATTTATTCTTGCAAACATTTTCCTTTCTTTACATATACTTGTCTATTTTTGTTAAAATCCCAGCATCCCCTGCGAGCCAAAGGCTAAGTAAACGTGTGAGCCTTTGTTAAAAATATAAAGAAGAAAGAATCCAGTCATCCAGGCTTTCCGGAATGTTCCTACCTGTCTTTTGGTATTTTACAGATGATACAATATGCCATATGATCTTTCCTTGCTTGGATAAGTTCAATTCCAAGTCTATTATTTCCTCTCAAGCATGTAAATAATTTTTTGTGCCTTTCTAGACAAATATAATACCAGTGTTGCTGCAGAATGCAATGAGCACTTTGCCTCCTATTATATGGAAATAAAACCTTTAGCACAGCGGAATGTAGACTTACCTAAAGAGAAAAGGAGAGCACTAGATTTCTCAGCTCATTCACTGGACAGTTGCTTATTAATTTCATTTGTTAATATGGTTTAACACAGAAATTTTTTTTATTAGTTTCCAAATTTGCTGGTGGTATTGTGACTTAAGAAAAAAAAAATGTAACACCAGATCTTCTGAGACCTTCAACTCAGATACTAGCTTATTTTTCTGTACAGAGCAGGTCTGGGAATGAAACCATATTTCAATTTATTTTATTTTGCTCTTGAACATTTTATGAGATTTCTCTCTCAGCACATGGGAGCTGGTCCCTTGTGAAATCTGACAGGGGAATTGTGCTTCATAAAATAGGTTATGTTCTTAAAATAATGAACCATGTAAATTACACCCCAATATTCCTGTATTCAATGGGGGAAGGCTTTAACTAAATATTAATTTGTATTGCTTTGTAGGCATGTGTTTTCTAAGCAGCATTGCATTTGATCGTTATTTCTCATTTTGTTTGGTCTTTAGATCATTTGCCTTTCCATTCTGCAGATGGAATTAAAGCTGGATGCCAGGATCGGTGGCACTATGCAGGCATGTTATATATAAGTTTTCTAATGTCTTTTAAAGTAGGGATATTTTATACTAAATACATTAAATCCTTCCAGTGTTAGGGTCCAAAAAAATAACTACGTTTTAGGAAGAAATACAACATTTTTCAGAAATGTAACCTTTACCAGACACTTTTTAAATTTAATTTAAAAGAAATTAAAATTAAACCATTGTTCACTTTTTAAATAACCTTAATTTGTTGTATACCCACTGTGTGGGCAGTAATAACACAAAATGGACTGAAGTTTTTGGGATATATGACGCTAAACTCTCTGTGTTTGTATGATGGTTGTAAAGTGAGATTGGACTGTTGTGCTTGTAAAGTAGGAAGCAGACATAACAAATGAGCATTGGGATACAATCAAAGTAGCTATCATTAACAGTAGTTTAAGTTAATCAATATTACACGTATTCCGTTACAAAATACTAAACTTTATTCTTATTAAAGTTGCACTCAGATTATGCCACGCACACTATGTAATGCAGCCATGTGGTCAGGATCTTACCGAAGCATTAATTTCACTCGCATTTTATATCTGCACTGTACCACACATATTAGTTGTGTACTCTCATTTTCACGGTTTAGTCAAAGTAACTTTTCATTTTTTTCATTTCAAAATTTTAATGAGTTCCTTTCTTATTAAACTAATTAGGTAAATGGCGACAGGCGCACTTCACTGGAGGTTTTATATGAAAGACAGGCAAAAAGCTATTATATTCCCATTTGAAATACTAATGTTATTTATCAGTCCCCAGTTTATGAGCTGTGCAGAAAGTAAATATACCACAGCGAAGCTAATGTGCATCTTATCTCAATCACAACAATAAAAAATACAAAAAAGAAATCTCTCTGAAACTAACAAGTATCTTCTACCTCAGAAATGCTCTCAAAAAGTCATTGTATGAAACTTCTGCTTTTAAATCTTTGTCAAAGAATCCTAGAATGTGGAAGAATTCATCTTCGGAAAGGTTTACACCATATTTCCGTAAAACCTGCAAAAAGAGGGAAAAAAAGTTTAAGGTGAAATTTATAAAACTCGAAAAGGTTGATTTCAATGATTCGCAAAAACAGATGTTTGATCAAAAAATATCCTTTTTTTTCCCAATCAAAACATTTCGATCAATTTTTTTCAATGGAAAAGTAGCCAAAGTGCTTTTGGATACTTTTCCATAGATAAAAGAATGGAAAAAATCAATTGAAAAATATCAGTCAATATTTTTCAACCAAACACCCGTTTTTTTCATTGAAAAAAACTTGTGAAGGTCGAAATCAACCTTTTGGAGTTTTGTAGATTTATTATTACTGTTTCACTGTAAAACTAGTTTATGGAAACTGGCCGTGTGGGAAAGACACCAGTGTCAGTCTCTATACATTATTTATATCAGGGTCGGTCCTAGCTAGATTTGTGCCTGGGCGAACCACCCCTGGGGCGCCCCCCCCATCTCGCCCCTCCCCCCTGCTGGCAGTCAAACTGTTTGACTCAAACAAGGGGGCTCACGCACCTGTCATGTCCTGCAGAGTCATTATCTGGCGCCTGCCGGCACCGCTCAGTCAGGGCTGGACTGGGACAAAAAAATCAGCCCTGGCATTTTTGGCTTAGACCGGCCCCTCATAATTAGCGGAGCACAACTGACTAGTAATTTATGTTAATGGGGTTACAGAGAGGTGCAACATGCAAAAAACAAAATTCATAAATTATGATAAAAAAAAAATTAATATTTTCTCTTAAAACTGTCACTATTTTTAACAGAAAAAGTATGGTTTCTTGGTAAAACTTTACTGTTTTTAAAAGCACCATTCCTCCTGATTACAACGATACCACATATGTATCAAAAGACACCATTTCTTGCCCAGTAGACTCTCCTAATTGAAATGAGTGCATTACAATATTTTAGAAAAAAATCAACCAATTATG
>WMED01019340.1:0-12455 GCA_019650415.1 Pipa parva | reverse complement strand
AATGTGATGAATTTGCACTATCTAATGCTTTTTGGAAGCAGAGAGATCCTTTCTTTTTCCCTTATTGATTGAAACCTGTGGCCTGCTTAATAATGTGGAACGTCCTTCTTAAGCAGTTTTTCCTTTACTTGAGCTCACCTGGCAAACTAATTATCACAGGTGTCTGAGATTAATTATAGTGATTCAGAGAGCCCTGAGACACTATACCTTCTATGAGTTTAATGGAAAAATAAAAAATTTAAACTTTGTCACTTAAATCCAATTTGCATAATAATGTGGAACATAGTGTATAGTTGACTCAGTATTGTACAGTTGACCTATCAAGAGGAACTTGTGTGCATGGGTTTTCTGCCAGACCTATTGCATATATAACGTATTCACCAACAAATGTGGCCAAAAGATATGTAAATCTATTGTTAGATCTGTCGGTCAGCTGATCATCTTTAATCCTCCGCAAAAAAAGATGCATGTAAAAATACAACAATCTTAAAACCTCCTCCCAGATAGATCAGATTTAAAGATTGTGCTTTGTGCTGTCACTTGCAGGTGAGTACATTGCACTTTATCAGAGTCAACGCGCTATACTGAAGCAGCGGCACAGGGAGAAGGAGGAGTACATTAGCCGCCTGGCTCAGGACAAAGAGGAGATGAAGGTGGGTATTGTAATCGTACAGAGATTTTCAACTTCTGGCTGGAGACAGTCAGGATGTGGTCACATATTTAGCATTTGTTTTCCTGTATGACTGCTAGAAAACCAGTTTCTCTTCCTAGAGAGGGACAAACTGCCTATAATATACTGTAGATAAATAATGTCATCTTTCTG
Organism: Pipa parva; assembly: GCA_019650415.1. NCBI lineage: Eukaryota > Metazoa > Chordata > Amphibia > Anura > Pipidae > Pipa > Pipa parva. The sequence goes on along the minus strand of WMED01019340.1, from coordinate 11,632 downwards.
ACTGTAGGCAAAACTGATGGAACTGCAAGTGTTGGTTATGAGACTGGTAACTGAACGAAATGAATGGTACAGTAAGTTTATGGAAGCAACACATAGTCCCCAAGAAGCAAGAGCGGAGCACAGTATAGAGAAACCCTTGGAACTTGACACACCAGAAAATTGTGGAGGTGAGTTAATGAGCAGAGTAAGCTGCTTTAGACTTTAAAAGGGAGCTAAAGCCAAAAATTATTTCAGCCAGAAACCTTATGCAGAAAAACTGCAGAACATACCCATAGCCCTATGAGACAAAGGATAAATACCTGTGAAGTTGAAGCTCCATGTTTGGCTATAATATAGACACTGCACATGCTCAGTGCGCTTTGTCTCCTGTAGGTGTGCCCTGATTAGGGACTAATGCAAAATAACCTTTTTTTATAAACTCATGATAAAGCTATCAATGAAGAAATCTGACACTGAAGTCAAATGAAATATTGAATTCTCTTCTAATCAAACAGAAAATCTATTCCTGCATTTAAGGGCTGCTTCCCATTTATTTAAAAGCAAACACTTTTAATATGCTCAGTACAACTGGGCTGATTATTAATATACTTTGATGCATTTTACACACTGCACTAGATTCTCTGCAGCCCTGCAATGCACAGCTGAACTAATTTATTATTAGCTAGCTTTGCAGTATGGATATTTTAGCGATATTGGCATTAAAAGGATAGAATTACCTAAACATGGTATTCAATTCAGTTGCATAACACCATTACATTTAAAAGGGGTGGGGGACTTATGAAATTCACCTTATCCTCAGCTGCATAGCTTTCAGTACAATTTTGCACTTTTTTTTTTTTAAGGCAGTGGGTGGCTCAGTGGTTAGTACTGCTGCCTTGAAGCTCTTGGTTCATTTCCACCATGGACTTCATCTAGATGGAGTTTGTATGTTCTCCCCGCACCTGCGTGTGTTTCCTCCCACAATCCAAATACATACATCTATGTCTGTCTGTGTGTGACCAGAGGCAACTTTACAGGCATCACTATTCACTTGCTGTTGCACTTATGGGCAGTTGTAATAAGCCCTATACGTAAGGCATGTCATTTTTATGAGGCTGTAGCTGTCCTTTAAAGTACAATCTGGTTAAAGAACTTATACTGATAGATGCTGCATGGTAGGCTGCATGCTGTTGTGGGTTTCTAGGTGTATAGGGGCTTGCTATAAAGGTTTTTATCTCTCTCTTTCCCACATACACTTTACTTTCTGCTCTTACAGGACAGGATGTTACTTATGGTTTATTTTGGTGAGGATATTATACAGTCCTTTTGGGTTTGCCAGGTTTAGATCTGGAGAAGGGGAAGGAGTGCAATTCACCAAAACTACAAAAGGCCTCTGACCCATTACATGGTTTTGCTTTCTGTAGTATTTAAAGGTATAGAAATGATTCTTAGGAAGGATCTGTTAATTCCTTTTGCAGTATGCAATAGGGATTCATATATTTAATAATAAGAATATACCCATCTCATGTTAATTTGTTTTCACGATGTTTGTTTTGCTGGAAATTAAGTAACTTTGTCTTTTTTTTTGTTATTGTAGTTTTGGAAGAAATCAGCTTGGCAGAGGATGGAGATGAGGAGAAAGGACAGACCGTGCCTCAGTTGGCAGCCTCTCAGGAAAGATCAGACCTTGCCCCTGGATCCGAAGACCCCACCACTAAACAAATCATGCAGCTTTTGCGTGAGATACAAAACCCCCAGGAACGGCCAGATTCTCTATTGCAGAATCCTTGCATCCCTTTCTTCTATCGCGCTGACGAAAACGATGAGGTCCGGATAATGGTGATCTGAGGGGAATATCAACTTTGCCCCAAAACCCATTCCTTCCTCCAGGCCAACTCTTTCTTGTGCTGAGATCCTCCAAGGACACATTGAAATGAATAGCATTGGGATGAGGCCAGGCTGGAAGTTGGTGTGGTGTTTATTACATCTGATGTGGAGGAGACTAGGACTGATACCTTCCTGTGCTTTTGCTCTGATCCCTAAACCAATAACCAGCAAATAAGGGAAATTGTAGTACTACTTCCTTCCTACTTCCATTTATGCATTTGCTTACAAACTAATTAAACCTTGAGGTTGCACAAGAATGAGCCAGTGGGAAATCAGGCACTGTGTCAATCTGATGACCGTGCCCTAGTGAGAAAGCTGTACTTTAGAAGTTTGCTAGCTTTGGATAGAAAAGTAGCACAATCTCGTACTTACTAAAACTAAGCTACTTAGTTTCTTGGCTTATTTTTAACATAACTATTACAGTTTCCTTCTGTGAGGCCACAATGGAAAAATGATTAGGACAAGATGGACTGGATGGTTGTCTTAATTGTCTTGATACTTGACGTGTTACATTGACTGTGGAAAGAGAGAAAAAGGCCAGTGTGTCAGAATTTGCTCTCCAATGCCTTAGGCAGACAACAGGACCTGTTAAATCTTTGTAGGCTTTAGGAAGGCAAAGGTTTGACTGCATTGTACCAAGATTTGCTGCAAATTTGCTTACAAACTAGGTGTAATGTTAAAGTATAATTATGAGTTGCCTAAGTAGGTTTTAAGGCAGATTATTGACATAGCATGTTAGTAGGTTTGTACGCAGCATACTTTAATTCCTTCTCTTCAGTTGGCTTCTGAAATGTTATGTTTGTTGGGTTAAAATGTTTTAGTCTAAGCTGGCCTACAAATTAGGCATGTTGGATTACACGTGGAAAGATTTAATTTAAAGGGCAAGTTTGCCTTACAGAAAAATCTGTGTTACCATAGTCAAGTTGAGGTTTTATTTTTATGATCATTCCTCACCTTTTTTGCCAAAGATAGTGAGTTCTCCTACAGAACTTTCAGTAACACTACATAGGGGGACAGCTTCATGAGATGGCTGAAGAGGCGTAACTTTATTAGTAGAGACACAGATTGGCACAGTCAAATAAACTACTGCAGTTAATCTGCACTTCAGGACTGGAAGATTATTTCTGCTTAGAGAATAAGTGAGCTGCATTGCACTGTGAGCACCTTGATATCATATTTTTGGGACTATTTTGGGATTTAGAACTCTCTAGTCTGTTGTGACACCATGTTTACTGTGCCACATATACTTTTTAAAGTTTAAAATGTTTCACAACTAGTGGGTAAACTATTGATTTCCGAAATAAATTGAGTTCACTGCATTCCCTCGGACTGCTTGAGTCTAAACATGAAATTCCTTCTCCGTAGCCAGTGAGCTTTCAGGGGATTGTCTGCTTATAAGACAGTTGGGTAGGAACTTGGGAATGAAAGGTTGTTGCTTTCCTTGACTCTATATAAAAGGTGTTTTTGCTCTTTCACAGGAAGGTAGGAAGGTTTTCTGCATCTCCCTGCTGAGCTATAGCCAGAAGTGTTTATTTTGTACATAGTGTATGTGTGTAACATTTTGTATATTCCTGCAGTTAATGCAAGATCTCAGCAGCGTTTTCAGCTGCAGGGCTAATGGAAAATTGTACTATATCATGATGGAGCTTCTAAAGAAGCGGGTCTGTCATCTGATCAGAAAATTCTTAATGGGGTGGGGAGGGTTCTAATTTATTGGGTGATATCACAGGTCCGGGGAGCTACACTTTCCAATCTGTTACTGAAATGATTAGACCTTGTTGGAAATATGTTTTTCTTTCTGAATAAATGTATTCAGTAAATCTCAAATTCGTTTTATGTTTTTCATCTCTCTCTTTCTCTTTTTTTTAAAGTAGACCACCCCCATTTTCTAAAAAAAAAAAAAAAAAAAAAAATTGCCAGGGAAGGAGACGGGTTTTCGAGTTAAATCACAACTTGCACTGACGTGATTATAAGCCAGTGCTTTTAGCCAACTTGAAGATTTCAACATCGTCAGGAAGCTTTCCTTGCTTTCAAATTGTCCTGCAGAGCCACCACTGGAGAAGCCTCAGTCTACTGCTGAGAAATAACGCTAGGCCCAAGTCCCAGGTGTCCTGCTCAGTGCTCCAACTCTTTGGCCATTAGCTATAAACAGAAATGTCTTTTTAATGGCTTGTGGAGGGTTACGGGATTTACACACTGTGGCCCAGGTGAAGAATACAGAGCTGCAGCTTAAAAGTTTACCAGAAGTAATAAAAGGCAAGATTTTTAATAAAACTACTTTAATGTGGGTCCTTGCCTTCCCAGTCTCGAGGTAACCTCGGGAAATTCTGCTGCCTGGGCTCCTTTAATGTGGTAACTGCACTTATTTTGTTGGTAGTGTTGCTTTTGTGGCCTTTATTCTGTCCAGTATCATGCTGGAACATTTGCCACGTGGGAGATTAATGTCTGTTACTCCGGCTTTACCTTGTTTATAAAAGTATAGGCTACTAATTACTTACCACATTTAAGGTAGGATCACATACAACGTTTTTGTACTGCGTATTTAGAAAAGCGCGTCTAGAAAATACACTTGCATATTTCAGTTCGGCACATTTTCTAGGCACGCATTTCTATTGTACTTTCCCGCCTCCAGTCGGAATACTTCCTCGGCATGACTCATCCCATCTGGCTGCGTTTTGTGGGTGGCGTATATTTGCTAGCAAAAATGCGACAGCGTTCTGTACGGTGCTTATGCACGTCACACACTTAAGTGTAGCTGGAACAAGGTAAGTCCATAGGTTTACATGGCGCAGCTTCTTTTATTTTTTTATAGACGCCGTGCATAAAAACGCCAGTGTGAACCTAGCCTTAAGGGGTAAGCAAATACAACCATCATCAGATATGTATAAACAACTGTGGGACACATTGAAATACCCCTTGGCTCAGAACAGCCTTCCCATTACTGGGCTGTGCTTAAAGTGCACCAGTCACCTGAAAACTCTAATACTAAATTAGGTTCTACTAATGAAATAATATTTTTTCAGTCTCTGAGCTGACTAGGATTATCTGAAAACCTCTGCTCCCAACTGCTTGTTTGGTGTGTTTTTTTCTGCTATTGCTATGATTTTTCTGCAAAACGAGTAAGCCTAAATCTGTCATTTTATCACTGGTTGAACATATTACAATGTGACCAATAAATAGAAAGCTCATTATTTACAGGCTTTAGTGTCCCTTTAATGATCATTCCAGCAGTCCAGTACTCAGAAATGCTGAACTTTGAAAACTTTAACATAATTACTTTAATGCCGTACAGTGCCCGGGCCTGCTTTTGCGGCACAGTCGTACAGTGCCCGGGTCTGCTTTTGCGGGACAGTCGTACAGTGCCCGGGTCTGCTTTTGCGGGACAGTCGTACAGTGCCCGGATCTGCTTTTGCGGGACAGTCGTACAGTGCCCGGGTCTGCTTTAGCAGGACAGCCGTACAGTGCCCGGGTCTGCTTTAGCGGGACAGTCGTACACACAAGCTCACTGAATGCTCATTCCACTTTTCCAGTGCTCTTACCACAGTCTAATGAATGAGAGTTGTGACTTTGGCATTTTTTTTAAATAAACATATTTTATTTAACGCTCTGACATTTATAACAGCTAAACACCAGCACCGAGAACATTTTCTCAAAACTGAGGCTCCTTTACATGCAGAGATACAGAACCAGCTGCTGAGCAACATTAGTCAATTTCCCCAGACATATGTTCTACTAAGGACTTTAATCAACATGGAAGCACATTGGCTTACTTATCTTAAAATGTATATTTACGGTCTCATCATATATATATATTTAGACTTATTTATAATATATTTATATAAGGATATGCTACTACCATAGACATATGTTCCTTAATGCAATTGAGAAGATGACTTTTTTTTATAATTCATACCAATAATCACATTTGATATGTGTGTGTAACACAACTGGTTGTACAACAGAACAAATAGTGTGGTGAATGTCACACAGTCCAAGACAGAACAGCTAGAAAGCAGGCAACAGTCTGAGCCAGAAGAGAATTACAGGTCATATGGAGTCTTAGGAGATTCTGGCCTTGAAGGACTTACCCTGGTAGCCCTGGTAGGATTTGAAGACAGAGGGGGAAAAAAAAGGGGGTGGGGTTGGGGGAAAGACAATGATCAGAAATCAGTTTGCAAAGGAACAAAGTTCACGTGAAGCCTGAAAGGTGCAGATTCCATAGCTAAAAAAAAAAAGAGTTTCTACTAGATTTTGTTACCCTTTTACATGCATTGCCATACTGAGTCTGTTGTCTTTTACCAGTGGTTTTTCAAACTACTTTCAAGAGATCCTAGATCCAAGAAAGAAAGAAGTTGGAGTCATTTGCCTGTCACTGTCTGGATCAACTGGGATTTGAAGTAGGAATTACAGAGAAAAAAAAAAAATATGCACAAACCAAGAGAATCTCAGGAGCCAACAAGCAACGCAGTGCATGTTGGAGGCAACTCCAGCCTGGGTAACCCTCATTATCTCTGGCCCTACATTTCAACAAGGTATATTTGTTCTGTTCATTATTAAAGTGGCAATACACAAATGCCAGCTACTGTGTTGGATAGCAGCATGTGCTGGCATTAAGAGCAGATATAAATGCCACTTAAAGCTTCTATGCATTTCAGAACCATAGTTTAAACAGTTTTCCATAAGCATGGAATTTGCCACATCTATATTGTTTATTTTTTCCTTTGAAGTTACCTCTCAAAAAAAAATGCTATGTAATCTGGCATGGCAATGAATAAGTGCACTGAAATATGTAACAAAAATTCCAAGACACCCTGCAGTTGTCCTGCAGCTTGTAAAGCGTATTAACGCTTGTGTAAGAATTACCATATAATTAGTGGATTTTTTTATTTTTTTTTTTAAATATCCCCACTTTATAAAACTGCAGATTAGCAAAAAGCTTTTTATCTTCCATACTTTTTAGTGTCAACTACATAAATCTAAGGTTATTGTTGGCTCCTAGTCAATAGCAGGTTTTATTTCCTTAACTTGTGGCTCGATATATTGATGACATTCCAATATCTAGATTGCAACTGCTGGCATTTTTAAAAAAAATATTTGTCCATTGCTTGTCTTCTTTTTTTTTTCAAACTTTTGCACTCCTTCGTTCTTTAAAAACTGACATCATAGATTTTCTTAAAATATGGAATGTGTGGATGCGTTCCTTGATGAGGGTGCACACAGTAAATGAGCAGTAAATGAGCACAATATGCAGAAGCTACATCAGTCACATTATAAAACAACAGGCTTTTGAATATATTTAGGTGATACCCAGTTGAAGTTCCAGTTTCATCCATTTGCCTACAAATTATGGTCTTTTGACAGGTAGGCTTAAAATAACAAAATTCCACTATTGGATCAGTTAAGACAATGAGTTCAAAATAAATTTTGTAAGCCAGTGGAATGATATGCAATAAAAGCATTGTGAGAAGAAAGAAAAAAAACACCCACCAGCAATTGCTGGTCCTTTTAACATCACAACATGGTGCAAGGAACAACACTACACTTCTGTACAATACAATACATTTGTGCAACACTGAGCCAGTGTTTACAACACAGTGAAAAAGAGGAGAAGATTGCACCATGCCTGGGAGAAGTGTAATGAGTGAGCAGATGGGGTAGGGGCAGCTGTATTCAGCAGCCAGGCCTTCAATAATTAATCTAAGAGGGACGGGTCGGCAGGCCGGATAATGGTAGGTCGTGTAGGTGATGCGGGAGCCTTCCTGCTGAATGGAAATAAAAAATAAAAAAAACAAAGACAAGAGAACACAGAGCATGATTAGCATTATTCACAACGTGAAGCAGTCAGCCCATGTTTATCCTTTTAGAAACTTGAAGTTAATTTTGGTTCTTAAGTGAGCATAAATGATTTTCTGATATCTTTCAAACAATTTGGTCATATTTGGGACACGCTAAAGGCTTTGAGATAAGATGATGATGTGAAAGGGAGAAATAAGAGCTAAGAGTGACTTAAGCTTTTTTTGTAGGAAGACATCTCACAAAATGCAACTACTGGGGTGATACATTAAAGGCAAACTAAAGGCACACATTGTCTAGGGGTGATTCTTAAGGGGGGGAAATCTTTACCGATCGCTTCCTTTTCTAAAATGCGGACTTCTGCTCTCTCTGATGAGTCTATGAGAACTGTTAAGCTGGCAGTTTGATTTGCATCTATTCATCTGAATCACAGAAACATAAGGGCTGCCAGTTTGTTTTGACTAATGCATAGAGGGCATATCTCAGCATACATGATCTTTACTTGTTCTGTTCTTTTTAAATGTGGCTTAGCAGCTAGCCCACAAATGGAAGCGATTATCTTTTTTTAATTTTTTTTTTAATTTTAGGTGTGCTTTTAAAAGAATTGATAGACTATTCCAAACAAAAAATGTTTCCACCATTTGATTCAGAATTATGTGTAATGAAGAAATCATTATATGCACACCCACTTTTATAAAGGGAACATTTTATTGTTGGCCGTAAGTGGTGACCACTTTTGAATGGTGGAATTATTAATGAAAGCTTTCTCCCATTATGTATGTATATTATCCAGTGACTAAACTACCTGTTGCACTCTAGCAGCACCATAAGTCGTTACTTAGCCTTGCCCTTTAACATTTCATTAAAAAAAAGTGTTTATGTAGTTTCACTCACGTCATTATAGAACAACAATTGAGTACAAGTGAAATAAATGTGTTTTTTTATTTATAATTTATACAATGGTGGGTATTTTTGAGGGTTTCACTGATTTTTTTTTTATAGGATCAGAAAAACTGACTTTCAACATGGTGAAAAGTATTTTTAAATAGGTGATATCCACATCATGAGAGAATCCACTGGTTTTCCAATGTTATATGGCCAAAAATCTTTTATAAATGTCCCTCTTTGTGTGAATATATATTTTATTAAATGTAAAGTATTTCAGCATTTCATTAATCTTGGTTCTGTGTTAATGGATAGTAGGATTAATAGTCTTTACTATTCTCCACCATATTTTAATCCAGAGGTTTTATTTAAATGATGACTGAGGTTTCTATGCTGTCGCTGTGTATAAGGATTAAGAGGACAGGTTAATAGTAACTGAACTATAATGTGCACTTACAGCATTAGGATGATGTTTGAATGACATCAGGACAGAGAGAAGATAATTACTAAAGCCTAAATGCCATTAAGTCACCGTGTCTGGTAGAGCAGGCTCGTAAACTCTTCTATATTGTCAATATGTCATGGTTAGGAGGAGTTTTAACAATATCTGAACTTTATGAGCTTATGAGAAGGTTGTAAACATCAACTCAACAGTTTCACTACATGTGTCAGGATTTAGGAGTGTTAACAAAATAAGAAAAAGTTTGGTTAAAGGGCACTAGGAGCTTGTAATATAAAGAGTGAGCCTTCTTTTCAAGGGAGGGTTCCTCCTTATAACATCTAAAATTTCTCCCTCTTGTAGAAGAATTTGATATAAAAACGTTTAACAAAGAGTGCAAAATAACTGTGTAATCAGAGGTGCAAGTGTATTCCAAATTAAGCCCAGTCTTCATTGCATCAGATTGTTAAGACTTGTTAAGCAATGCTGGGTTCCATTTTTTGGGGTCAGGATTAGTAGGGCTGACTAAGCAAGCTTAGCACTGTGCCAAGAACATAACAAAACAATCAACAATAACACACGACATGCAGTTAATGTAAAGAAAGTACACTATGCAGAGTGTGATCAAGGGAGGGAAGAAGTGAACCATGGAATAGGTGAACATACTGGATATAGGAAAGCTGCCTGTGAAATTGTTTCAGGGAAGCTGGAAGGAGCAAGGCCGAGTTGCCAGGCATGGGTGCCAGTTTTCAAAGTGTTGGATGCTAATACATAAAAAAGGAGAAAAAAAACAAAACACAAAGGAAAGAGAAGAAACCAAGAGCTGAGTGGAACATAGAGAAGTAGGTAGGCTGATTTAGAAATGAGAGACTGATGACCAAGGAAAGAAGAGAAAATATGGAAGTCTGAGACAGGAGGAAGAACTACCTAGGAACCAGGGGACCAAGAGCCAGAAGGAAATGTACAGTAAAACAACACTATCCCTAAGAGTTGTACCTAATCAGATAAGATCCATCTATTTTGTTAAAAGAGATGCTGACTTGGGCTAAACTGTAAGTGTATGGATCCCAAGGAGACAAAGCACCAAAGGTTTTCTTTAGATGTCAATCACTTATCTGCATTTAGACTGACCCTGAAGTCCATTTTTCTACATATGGCTCCTCCATTCAATTCATATATAGTTTTCTTTGAAAATATACCACTTTCCTACCCACAGTTAATGCTGTCCAAGTTATTTTATTTCTTTCTCTATGGCAGTACATTTGAAAGTTCCAAAAGTGGTGATTGGTTCCACAATATTGGTCATCAACATCTACACCTAATATGGAACCGTTTCCTTGTGTGATCTAAGTAGGCTACACCTGAAATTAGCCTGGCAACAGGGCAACAGACAGTGAATGGATGGGAATATATGCGTCACACACATGAAGATCACATGACTGGGGACAGGAGGGCACACAGGTCACATGACTGAAGATGTGTGACACATACCGTAACGATCGCTCCTTCATGGGTCACTGATAGTTATTCTGAAAGATAACATGAAGTCAGAGGCTGATGGAAACCCAGCCACAAATATGGGAGGAGAGGGGAGGGGCATGCATGCATTATGTACAGCTGACCCGTGTAAAGCTTATTTTACATGCACACACATACATACAGTATTATGGATGGAGAGTACCTCAATACAGCTTTAGTAACTAAAAGCATAACACACGTGCACACTTCATGCCTGTGCCATAGTATGGGTACACTTCTAACGAACATACAGTAATTCAAACTATATTTAAGAAAAGGGTTTTTTTAACTTGAGTTTCTCTCGCTGTTGCAGAACTTTAAGAGTAGCAATATCAGGGAGACTCACAAGATCTTTATGTATGAAACCTCTGCAAGGGAATATATATATATATATAATATTTTACATACAGTTGAAACCAGAAGTTTACACACACTATAATAACAGAAATTATTTATATTTGCCAAATGTCAGAATAATGAGAGAGAATTTTTTTAAGGCATTTGTAATACTTTCTGCAAAGTCAAAAGTTTACATACATTTCATTAGTATTTGGGTAGCATTGCCCTTAAGTTTCCTCCTGACAGAGCTGGTGTAACTGAGCCATGTTTGTAGGTCTCCTTGCTCACACCTGCCTTTTCAGCTTTGCCCATAAATTTTCAAAGTGGCTTAAGGATAACCAAGTTAATGTTTTGGAGTGGCCATCACAAAGCTCTGATCTCAATCCTATTGAAAATGTATGGGCAAAGCAAGTGCGGGCAAGGAGACCTACAAACATGGCTCAGTTACACCAGTTCTGTCAGGAAAAATGGGACAAAATTCCTACCAACTATTGTGAGAAGCTTGTGGAAGGATATCCAAAACGTTTGACCCAAATCATACAGTTTAAGGGCAATGCTACCCAAATACTAATGAAATGTATGGAAACTTTTGACTTTGCAAAAAATATTACAAATGCCTTAAAAAATTCTCTCTCATTACTCTGGCATTAGGCAAATAGAAATAATTTTGGTAAATCCTAATTGACCGAAAATGGGTAAGGTTTATTCTGATTTCATGTCAGACAGTGAGAAACCTCGTACTAATACTGCCCTTTCTAGTCTTAAACCCTTTTCACTCTCTGCCCCTCACCT
>WMED01019339.1:0-12455 GCA_019650415.1 Pipa parva | reverse complement strand
AAACTTATATGTGTAGGTGCTCGTGTTCAATTTGAATTTTGTCGCAATAAAAGAAATATTAAAAAAAAAAAGACATGTACCTTCCGAAACAGCGATATTTAAAGGAAACATATCGTCCGTCGAGGATTAATTCCTTCATGGCCTCACAATATATATATATATATCAATACTACAGTACTAATCCCTCAACTCATATAATACTACAGTACAGAACCCTCTACTTATATGGGCAGTGTGGTGGCTCAGTGGTTAGCACTAATGCCATACAGCTCTGGGTTCTAGTTTCAATTCCACCCTAGACTTCACCTGCATGGAGTTTGTATGTTTTCCAACAGCTGTGTGGGTTTCCTCCGGGCACTCCGGTTTCCTCCCACAATCCAAATACATACATATGTGTGTGTGACTAAATAGGGAGATTAGATTGTAAGCTCCATGGAGCAGGGACTGAAGTTAATAGTGAATCTCTGTAAAGCGCTGCATAATATATCAGTGCTACATAAATACATACATTATATAATACTACAGTACTCATCCTTCTTTCTATACACAAAGTAACAAATGGTGTGTAACTATTCTAGGTTTCTTAACCTACCAGCAAATATACACAGCTGCAGTTTCTTAGGTCAGCAATTCTATGGTTAGAAGCTTAAAGAAGAATTCTTATTTTATAGTAAAAAGTGCAATGAAAGCATACGTGAGTTTAAATAATTATTACATCAGACCAGTTATACAGATGTACATAGGGAAATCATTGCAGTTTGGTTAAATGTTTGTGGCACTTTATAAATAAAATGATACATACATACAGTACATACAATTAACCCAATCAATCTGAGGTCTGCTTCTGCTGTTCTAGTTCCATAATTTGTTGATACATTCATTTTAACAAATGACAACAGCTATGTCCTGGATGGTCTGTCACTTAGATCATTTAATACTATGACGGCTAAACCATTCTTGCTTGCTGACCAGGACAATTAATATCCTGTCTGTAATGTCATGTTTGTTTTCATTTTCATTGACCATGTACATATGTTGATGGCCATCTTCAAGAAGTACACTGAACTATGTTAATTTCCTATAGGACATATACAAACGATGTACCGTACTTTGCTTTACAGCTTTTGCTATTGCTGGAAACCCATTATTTAACTGCCTTTTAGTAGCTGTCCATCAGAACATTATAAAGCATGTGTGTATCATGCATTTTGTATATTTATATGTTGCACACATTGGAAATAGGGAAATAGTATCTACCCAACTAGGGCAACCACTTAAGACCTCCATGTTATTTGGTTTAGTCTATCTTTAGTGTTACTATTTCACTAGTAGGAAGTTACGTCATGATGACAAATAAAGCCCATTTATCAATTTGTTTAATGAACTGGATGTATAAACGATGTATATTAGCATATATGGAAAAATGTAAGATTTGCAGTTCACAGTAATAAAATAATAAAGCACATTGCAACTTATATTTACATATTTTAAAAATGGAACATTTTACATCACAAAGTTATCTATTGCTCAAGTGCCAGACCACATTTGAATGCCACATTACTGCTCAGAGTTCAGCTAATTGTATATTTTTGATGAATTGAGTCATGTCTGGCAAAGCTAAAGAATACACTGTAATTAAGTGTTGTGTTTAGACTATAACGTTTTACTGTTCAATAACTATAAAAAAGCACTATTTAGTAAGGATAGAGTATTTGTATTATTTGCAATGTTTTCGGAAGCAATTATTTTCTATTTGGTCATTTTTGTTACAATGTTAAAAGTTGGAGTGTAACACTGTCTTTTCTTCATTTATTGAGAGCAATAATACATTTTTTTGGGGGGAGAATAAAATGTTAAAGTCATTATGAATATGCCCAGTGAAAGTGAATTGACTCTGAATGTGTAAATAGTGGTGGGAAAGATATGTTGCTATTTAGCACATAAAATATTATACTGCGTGCTCACAATGCTGCGCTAGACAAGTAAAAGAAAATTCAGCAAAAAATGTGTATTTACCTTTTTGTTCATTTGTTTTGTTTATTGACTATGAAAAAAAAAATATAACCTAAAAATGTAAACCATAGGTAAATATAAAAGGCTGACTTTTTTATTGGACCAATCACTGATGCATTGTATATTAAATGTATATATGATTTAATGGTATCCAGCAGAGATTCCAGTTGCAATGCCCGGTGTCAGTAGGTGTCAGTAGATGTCCAGTGTGCTTTTACAGATCTTAAGAGAGAGGCTATTGAAGAACTGCACCTGTGAGTGCCGTTTGTTCCAAGTAGTGGTTATGGTAACTACCCTAGTAGTTGGAGTATGCTGGTTGATTGGTGGTGGTATTCTGCATTCTAAAGACTGAAGGGGGTTATTCACTAAAGTCCAAATTGTTGCATATAGGTGTGAATTTGCCAGATAAAGACAGTCGCAATAGGCTGCTACTGTCACAGTCGCATCTTTATAATGGGAGTATTGTCACAGTTGCGACTTTATTATGGGAAAATTGTCACAATCTTACCTTTAAAAAATTGTCGCGACTTTACTATGGGGAAATTTTCACGGATTTGCTATGGGAATCCGCTGTTTGAGAATTCGGCAGCCGAATTCACACCTTAGTGAATAACCCCCTAAGCTGTAAACATTTGGGGTAAACAGTTTGGCTTATTGCAGGATATGCTGAGAATTTGTGGCAAAGATGAAATTCTATGGAAGCCATAAACTGCATTATTAACTAATGCACCCTACTCAGATGTATGCAGCACATTAAAAGACTGCACCCTACTAGTACACAGTGGTTATAGTACCACGCATCTTCACTTTACCTCTCATTCATACTATTTACTATTAATTAACTATCTTTAAATCTACCTTTACAGGAGTCTTTTCCAAGGTATCTGAACCTATGGGAAACATCTGATGTGGATGACGTGTATCTATTCCATTCTGACCAATATCACTTTCCACCATGCCCAGGTTAGACTGACGCATTTAATTTTTTTCATGTAAACAATAATTAATCAAGCACAGAAGCAAAAGACATAATAATAATAATAATAATAATAATAATGAAGCCTATTTTGAAAAGCCGTTCAAACGTCCTCCTTATGGTTTAAAAATACCTTTCTTTTGATAACGATATTAATTCTTCATTGCATGGACTATGGCAACTGGTTCCAAACTAATTTCCTCAATTATGTAGCAGATCTGGAAACTGCAGCTAAACAAATTTGAAATTCGTTTATAAAGCCATTTCCGGCTAATGCCTGAGAACGTGAAGAATGTAACTAAAAAAAGACTGTACCTTGGAAAGTGAGCAATGTGCTGTCCTTATATTACTGAGAGCACTGTTAGAAAGAATACTACGTTATAGTGATTGCTCTTTCAGGGCTAAGTGTAATTGTGTGGAAGAAAATAACGTCATTCTGCCACTACAATAATTTATAAGTACCATGAACAAACTGTGCATTTCATGTCAAGGCTAAAATACAAGCCAAGTTTTTAAAGAAAATATTATTTAAGCAATTTATTACTCCACACAACAGTAATGTAAAAGAAATAATAGTAAGTCACTATAAAGGTCAGTTTAAAGCAATGGATTAAAGGAATAGCACATGGTTAGTTCTCTTCATAAGGCAAACTATGTCAAAACTGGAACTGGATACCTGATTTTATTCCAAGTAAGATCTATTACCTCTTCTGGGCTTACATAAGAATGCTGGGTGCCAAAAGGTGTACCCTCACTGCTATATTTCAAAATGAGGGATTTAGCAATATTGATTGAGTCTATGGGATTACTATGAGTGCAGTATCTTTTGTCCTTGTCTCTTGTTCTTTTCAAGCACTAAGCAATTGTGTAAGTCATGGGGAGTAGTAGGCAAAAATTTACAGAAGCCTATTTGAAACAGGATGGATGTTGTCACTGAATTATAGTGGCCACTGAATATCATTTGTAGGAGATCAGGAACCATGTTCATATCTTTACAAATACACTATACAGAGTAATACTGTATGCGCCGTACACTGCAATAAGGTAAGCTATTAAAAGGGAACTTAAATTACAGGCTGGATGAAATGGCGATTTGTCTTACCTCTAGGCAGCCAAGACCTTCATTTCAGTGTGAAACTAGGGACTTGGGAGGCTCAGAGAAGAGGGGGGTTAGGGCCACTCCCCCAGCTTTCTGTTGCTGAACTCATGCATAAACCGTAGCAAAAGACAAATTTTGGACTTTTAGCATGGAGATGGCGGTCCAGATTTCCTGAAGCAGCGGCGCTGTGCTCTTTGTTTCAATGTTACCATATTTTGCTCTGTTTCTAATGTATAATTCATATGAACCACCTGCCTTGTATTTGTAATTTGTATGAACCACCCTGAAAACCACCATTTAGAAGTCAATCCCACCCAACAAGGTAATAATATGTGCCTAGGAACAAATTATAGATCGGTGTGTGAACACAATTGCATGGTTCCATGGCAAACAATGCATGATATATGCACTATTATTTAAAATAGTTGGTGACCTGTTTTATTGACATGGTCAATTAACACCTTACTCCAAACATCTACTATCTTTTTACCATTTTTAAAATAAAAAATTCACTATCTACATATATTCAGCATTGTACTTAATGTTTCTAATTAAAACCAATATGCAGTTTATGTAAAGTATGTCAAGAAAAAATACAGTAATAATGCAATTTAAAGTGAAACAAATAAAGTATATTATTACAGTGTTTTATGACAGAAATAACTCTTTGAGTGTCAGAAAACACAAAACGTTTGATGAACTGACCACAAAACAGTACATTAAAGCAAGATATTAACTATAAAATACACAGACTCTATATTTATAAAATCTCAGGTTAATCTGATAGAGCAGGTCATAAAACATGTAACATGAACAAGGACAGATAAAAGTGGCAACACAAAATATCACAGTTACAAGCACACAAATACACACAACTTTTGATTTTTTTGAGATACAGAACACCTTTTCCATTATATAAATTAAAAGAACAGTAATGATCTGTGATACAATATATATATATATATATATATATATATATATATGCAACAATATAGATATATATCAACAACTGTCTGTCAGTCTCATTGTGTCACTGTAGCTAATGTACAGTATTTACTTATTTTCATCTGTTTTAAAACTAATTAACTTAACTGACAGTCTTGAAAATTCTAAAATTACAACCAACAAACATATATTGTATGCTGCCTCTAAGAGCAGCTGGCGACCTGCAAATGGTGTCTGTCAGTCATGTTCCTGACTAAAAATTCCAATTGACTTTCTGCAGTGAAGTAGAGAGAAGTGGCTTCTGTAAAAAAACAGTAACTATAAATTGAAAGCAGCTGAAAATAAATACACAATACACTTCTTAAGGAATGCATTTAATAGCTACAAATAACATGGTAAAACTATTCTACTACTCCTTTAAATTTAAAACACTACATACATCTCATGTATTTTAATGTATTAACTACTATATTTCTTGCTTTCCTTCACTGCTGTGACCTAAAGTAAAAAAAAAAAAAAAACTCAGCTCACCATAAACAATTTGTTTGATTCATTTCTGTTCCTTTAATGATTTGTTCATTTTCACTGGGCAGAATAAAAGCCATACATGAAAGTTGAAGTTTTACAGTGGAAAGGTGCAGTTATATCATCCAAAACCAGAAGCAAAACTGAAATGGTACCTTCATAGTTGGTGTAGAGCTTAGTGGTAAGATGGAATCATCCAAAGCATGAGTATACCCCTACATGGCAATGTAATGGCAGAAAACACAAGGTAAATGCACTTTATAGATGACAGAGACCGTAATATAAACAGAGAGCAGACAAATAACTCCTTTAGGATTCATGGTGATATTATCAAGTCTCTTTATTTTAGAGTAACTGAATTAGAGATAAGGAGTTCCCCTTCTCACCCTAAGGCTAGGTTCACACTAGCATATTATGATGTGCGCATAATACGCTAGTGTGAAAAAAAAAAATACGCCAAACGTATTTTTCTTTTGAACTTACCAGCGACAGTGTGAACGCTCCCTCGGCTTTCACATCACTTCCTGTGTAGTCTCATTTTGGGTGCAGCGTATAATACGTTGGTCAAAATGCAACACATCACGTTCTAGACTTAGCACATGCGCATCATACGCTAGTGTTTCCAGAACTATATGAGTACCATCTGCTTTCAATGAGCCATATTTTTTTTTCCACACTAGTGTATTATGTGTTGCACATACTATACTAGTGTGAACCTAGCCTTGTTGAGTTAAAGTTCTTATTTAATTTTGTTACCTAGTAATTAAATATACCTTAGTTATTTAGTAAGTGCATCCAAAAGTCTACCTTATAAAATACAAAACAACATAGCTTTTATTGTAGGCTACTGTAAATAAAAGAACCCACTTCACCTAAAAATACTGAAAATGAAAGGAAAAAGTGTATAAACTGATACATAAATCACTAGAGCAGAGTTTCACAATATAAAGACACTAAAGTAGAGTTACAGCACTGGGAAAATGCCGACATGGCACATTATCACTTTCCTATATTTCCCCTTTTCATTTATACTAGACCTTTTATTGCAGTATTTGGTATTTAACCATACTCACCAGTCAAACAACAAACAGAATGTAGATAGACAGGAGTGATTTACACAATATTTGCATAAAACATGACATATACGTATCATAACATCATGACATATACGTATCATATACATACATATACATATCAAATGTATTTGCCTGTGACTGGCACAGTTAAACAAAAAAAAAAAAGCATTTAGTTTCACTTAAAATAAAAACTTATGGTGTTAGCCCCTTAAACTCACTTTATAAAATAAAAAGACAAACACTATTAACTGATCGGCAATGCTTACATGCTAATCAATATTCTTACAGTTAAAATAAATTTGCCTTGACACAAAAAGCTTATGTATCCTTATTTACTGACCTATGTTTATTTGCCAACAGTAGAAAGCATCCAGTTTCCCTACCATCAAAACATGTCTCTGGTGCTAACCAAAGAACACTCAGTAACACAAGCCAATGGATGTTCTCATCTCCAGGCTACACAGCAAATAATGGGTTATTTAACCTCAAAATGCAAGCAAATCAATAGACACCAGAGTATTGTCTACAATTTACTATTGATTATTGTGCAAGTGATGTCTTTGACTATTTGATAAATAAGGACTGTTGTATCATTTCCTTAGCTTAGTAAATACTGCTGGCTCAGTTAGGATTTGACAACAATTATAGATCTTTCTTTGTGGACATATCTCATTTTACTATACTTTAAATGTAAACAGCAATAGTGACGGGTTCATACAGAACAGAATTTGAAAAGTATCATATGGATGTAGTTGATTATTATAGTGCAATACTCCCTAATGAAAGAAACAGATCTCCTAGGTTGCCTCACCGTGGTTTTCTCCAGGCAGTGTAGCAGGTGATAGTGTTGTGTAGCAAATGTACTGCCGGATTTGCTAACAAGTGGTTGTTCTTCTTCACTGGAACCCTGTGAATCAAAAGAGCATATTATTTAATGTATCATTTTGGAATAAAACATATTAGAGAAATAACAATAAATCAGAGATGAATATATGGTACTTTTCATTTCAAAACACCAGGACAACGGCCTTGTCATGTGTTTCTTGTCTGAACAGTGAGGATACATTTGCCATGAAACATAATTCATCTTCAGTAATGTAAAGCAATCATTTCTACTGTTTTTAGAACCGTTGGCAGTTTGAAGAGCACTTCTTTTTAAATTCAAACTTGATAAATCATTAAAAACAAATCCATCGAATTAGCTTGATTCCAGGTTTGGCTTAATTTCGTTTTTCTGTATATGAAATAAAGTGTTCGTTTAGACACTTTGCCAAACAGTATAATTATGTGTGTGTGTCATACCATTTCTAGAAATAATTTCAGCACCTGTGAAAAGCTAGTTGAAGTAGTAACTCTTCAAACTAAATTCTAATGTATTAATGCAAGGCATTTAATAAAACAACCGCAAAAAAAAAACAACAAATAAATTTGTGGTTTCAACCACTTGCATATAGTGAAAGTTTTAGTCATGTGCCCTGACCAACATCTTATGCTTAAGGGATGTAAATGATACAGTATCTGGATAAACTATGGACACTTGACTATAACACTTATTTCAGCTTGATGGTTAATATGGAGTTAGGCCCCTTTTGTAGCTATAATCCCCTCCACTCTTCTACAAAGGCTTTCCATATGGTGTTGGAATGCATCTGTGGTAATTAGGCTCATTTACACAAAAGAACATTTGTAAAGTCAGGCTATTATGTTGGACAAAAAAATGTAGGCATTCAAATTTGTCACATAGGAATGATGTTGACAGGGTTGGGCTCTGTGCTGGTTATTCAGCTTATCAAATTATGCTTGATCATGCTGAAACAAGAAAAAATACCTCTGGAGTTTTGCTTAAAGTCACTGGAAATAAAGGAACTAGCCCAAACCCTAAAGAAAAGTCCCAGGTAATTTTACACCCTCCACTAAAAAAGTAGGCAAGATGCATTCTAGTCCTTAGCAAAAATCCTTTCCGACTCCAAATATGGTAATCAGAATAATTCCCTGGATCAAGATCCCACCTTCAGTTATCTATAACACATAACTTGTAATGTCCTTACACTGAAGGAAAGATTACAAACCAGTTTTGAACTCCTTAATGGATTTAACCATAACAACTTGTTCAGGCAGAGAGTTCCATAGCCTCATTGCTGCTGCAATAACTGACCCCCTTCTATGCTGGTGTAGAAACACTGTATATGAGCTAATTTTTCTGCTGCTTGAATATTTCTTTATTTAACCTATGCTTGTGTGTGTGTGTTTGTTAGACAGCTATATCTAGCTCAATAAAACAGAATTTCTCTTTACCTGCAATGTCTCATGTAGTAAACCATTGCGTTTACTTTGTAAATAAGCATTAGCGCTTCCACTTTTTGCAATATGAATCCTGGCAAGCCTGGCTTTCTGCAAGAAACATACACAAAATAAAGACAATGGTGGTTGCTTATACATAAATGGTCATCAACAGGCTTCACTTGATTTAACATAGACAAAGCTATACATTGCACTTCAGATAAGGAAACAGAACATTTACAGATACAGTCTGTAGACAATTTCATTCAGATGCTTTTATTTTTTATGTATTGATTTGAAAAGTCAACTCATTCATATCCATTCTAGACTATAATTCTTAACCTTTCTTGCTTTACACTTTGTTCATTTATAACTGATGCTCTAATACCACTATTTTGACATCTGTTTGCCGGAATGGCAAATGACTGTCTACATAAATGACTCCCCAGTTGCTAATACTTGTGATATATAATCTTTGCCCTTCCTAGTTAAGAGTGAAAAATAATTGTACAGTTCATCTCCAGGATTAGTAATAAAGTATGTCCCAACATAAACACTCAAGTGTGATGTTTGCAGAGTAAAAAGTAATCAAATATGAATGTGTTAGTGTCATCAAAAGTCCCACATAATTCATTATGACTTATAACTGTTAAATGATCATTTTTCTATTATAAGTTACCCTACTTTGGACAGAACTTAGTTCTTACTTAAATCAATATAAATTTTTCATGTCTTTATCATTAAATAGTGGAATGTATGTAGGGAGATGGTGGATTTATTATAGACATCCTCTTAATAAATATTCTTGTGCCTGTTATTTAACATTCTCTCCCAAAGGTTGAGATTCCTTTGAGGAGATACTGTATATATGTTAGGGCCAGCTGCAAGTAGGGTAAGCATCAGAAAAAAAACCCAGCAGGTCCTCAAGTGGCCTTCCTATTTATAAAGGCAGTGCACTTTGTGGCTATGGTATTTCTTATCAGCAAAGGGAATCATGACAATAATATGCACCAGGAAGTGCGAGAGAAATGTTGCAGCTGAGGCCTTACTAAGAAATAGGATTGGATGTGGATATAATCATGCTCACTTAGGGCTGTTGTGTATCAAAACACAGGTTGTGGAAAGAGTTACCTTTATTCTGGATATTCATATACTTAGGACTTATTCAGTTACCATTGTGCACACAGTATGTATCAATTATTCTGTTTAACACTGTATATATTGCTTTGTATTTATTATTTGGCTCTGTTCAATGAATCTGTTGCATTGTTTTCGAATCCCTGGTATCCATGTTGGTTTGTGGTATACTATTACTGTTGACATTCCCTGTACGTGAAAGCAATAACCCGGTAGTGTGCTGTTTGGTGCGGTACGTAATAAAGATAAGCTTGGAGTAAATGGGTCCCCAAGAGAATGCTACATAAGCATTATATCTCATTGTCACAGAATGAAGTAGTAAGAAATGCACAGCATGAGAAATATTAATAACTATTACAAATGACCTTCTGCGCTCTGCGTTTATCTGCTCGTTGATTTTGATGGTAAATGCGACTGAAGTTGGAAACAATGACTGGAACCGGCAAGGCGATGACCAGAACACCACTTAACGAACAAATGGAGCCAAAAATTTTCCCAGCTATCGTCTTCGGAACCATATCACCATATCTATAAATGTAATAGAAAAAAAAATGAATGAAATATCTTTAGATGACTGACATATAGGTTATCTGTAAAAAGTTCACTGTGATTCATACCTATTAAAATACGATAATGGTAACTTACTAGTTAAACCATGGTATGCTATCATTATTGTCAAGAAACCTTATACACATTTTCATTACCATTTACATCCATGCGAGTATGCTTTGTGGCAATAACATACTGCAATAATAATAGTATATAACAGTGTTCTCATACTTTATACGCTGCCATATGCCTAAATTATTTCTATCATAAAAATAAAGATAAAACACAGCACTGCTCAATTGAAGTTGGGGTTTCACCAAGTTGCTTTGGTTTTAGTAAAACAAAATCATTTTAAAAATAAAATGTTAACATTGAGAATAGAGAATATTGCTGTTTATTAAGAATGGAAATTTAGTGAATGGCTATCCGGTTGTATGTACCGAAGCAATTTCCCACAAAAAAAAATACTTGTAGATGTATTTATGTTTTGTAGGACTCTGGATGACTTACTTTCTTCAAAGGACCCTGGACACAGCTTTTTACAGTCAGGCTTTCCTCTCTCCCACAGATAAAGAATTAAGATAAGTGATTCTGACATTTCTCCCACTGTATTTGTACAGCTCTTCTGTAACTAGAACCTCTTAGGAAACTAAAATAGTTGAAGTACCTGAACTAGCTCCCCTAAACTCCACCAAAATTCCAGGAATTGCTTTTAATATCCAACATAAAAAATGCTCAGGATTTATATTATTTTGTCATTTACGTTTCAATTTGAAAACTTGCTAAATGTATTATCAGTATTTCTATCTACCAGTAAATAAACTGAAAAAGGATTAGTTAAGCATTTGCACAGATCAACATGTTGATGTACTCTCTGATAAATATACATCATAAAAAATGTAAATAGAACTAAAATTTCAAGTTATTTCAAGTTAAATTCATAAATTTAATTGCTTTCTGTCTGTTTATATCTTTACTGATAACAGCCATGTTGTTAATCATACCTCGTCCAGTCCAATTGTTTTTAATGGTGCTTTAGATATTGCATACACAAGAGATGTGCCCTAAAGCCCAATTTCTAAAGCTAAATAGCTAAGTATCATACTTTAGAAACATAATTCAGGACTTTTGGAAGCACAGATTGAATATATAGTAATCATAAAAGGATTAAGAGCAACCTCAATTTCAGTGTAAGGATACAGTATTTTAAATGTTATTTGAACATATAAATATGAGCAACATCATTCTTCCTCATCAGTGTTTGCTTTAAACTATATGTAAGTACATTTTATCGATGTACTTTAATGTACTTGAAACAAACAACATTGTTCCCTTTACAAAAATAGCTGTATAAATGTCTGCATCTTGACTTAAGTGGTTAAACATGCACATTTAGTAAAGTTGAATGGGTTTTTCGACTAGTAAATGCATGAGAAACAATGTACTGTATATTAACAATATAACGGTTTTTTCCTGTATACTAAACTGTTCAAAAACAATTTTATGGCCCAAAACAATTCTCCACCCTCAGGCTGGTGTAAACCCATTATTCCCTATGGAGTTGGTCCTGTCATTTAGGCTAAATCCAAAATATTTTTATATCGAAAGAGACATCGATATCGATCTGTAATGAAAGGGACTCTCATAGAAAAGCATTATAAGGTGCTCCCCTGTTAACAGATAGATATTTAGGGTGTAATTCACCATAGTGCGAAGTGAGCTCTGGATCCTCCGCGGACATCAACGAACGCTTTAAATTAACGCCTACCCTAAATTACCATATCATTTGATAAATCAAATTATTTATCAGTGCCACATTTTTAAACAAGAGTGTTGCTAATGTGGCTTCTAGTGA
>WMED01019338.1:0-11143 GCA_019650415.1 Pipa parva | reverse complement strand
ACATTTATGTTTTTATGTTCAATTTATGTGTTCATTTCATGTGTTTTCTCTTTTATATATATTTTTTGATGTGTGTTATTGATTATCAGGAGGCTTTATGCTTGTTAACGATCATTAGAAAACTTTCCCGTTTTTTTAAGTATCATTTTTATCAGTATTATGTGTATGGATTTTTTCATATGTTAGAAGTCCGTTATAAAATAATTTTAATATTTTTTATTTATTTATTTCATTCAAATTAGCATCAAATTTGGTTATTGGTCGTATATTCCTATACAAATTTACCATGTTCAGGTGCACCTAGAAAGGTCCTTTGGATCTCAAAATATTATTATATTTTATATATTCCGGATTGTTTTAATGTAACATACAACCAGTCCAGAATTATTCAGCTGTGTTGATCACAGCATAATGATGGAACGCATTTGTATTCCAGTGGTTCCCGGCAGTGACGTCTTTTAGGTCACATCCGGCAGAGTTTTTACTTTACCAATATGGAGGAGTGCTAGTGAAGTTTTTGCCCAACCGGAAGTGACGTATATGGTGTCATATCTGGTCTACATATGGCGGCACGATTAATCATTTAAATAGCTGCACTTGGGTATGTTTTGTTATTATCTTTTTTTCCCTGAAGAAGCCGCAGGCACACAGCGGCGAAACGCGTAAGGAATAGTGCCTTTATTCTTTGTGGACTGTTCGATTATTATTGGATCTGTGTTATCAACGATTATTTGCATCTCCTGTGTATTCTTTATATATGCGATTTGAAACTCATTTGTTTGTGAGTATAAACCTTTTACCCACTTTTTGAATAAAACTCAAATACAGATTTACACTATGTAGTTTTCTATTTTACTTGATTCTTGGGCCTCAATGAGGATGTCGGTTATCTTGAGTTTCCTGTGACTTGTGGTGTTTTCGAATTATTCTGAGCTGATTTAGCACCTGTGAAATCCATGTTTGTGGTTGGATCATCTGTATTTATTTAAGGCTCCTATACCACTTTGTTCTGGTAAGCTCATATTGAGAACGTTTTTGAAACAGCATGTTTAGCACAACAGGGTGTTTTATATTGTTTTCCTTAAAACACACCTGCACCGATTACCATTATTTTTGGGACGTTTGGTTTATTCAAATTTATTTGAGTCATCATTTAATGCACTATTAGTGCCTGTATGTTGCGCTTTTTCCCTAGGCTGTACATTTACACCATTCCATTTTAAGAAGATATGTAAAGCTTGCCTGGGTGCCCCCCTTCCCCCCATTGTTCCTGGGGGATGGAGGAGGAAGGGTCATGGCTGACAAAACAGCCAATCAATTTAAGCTGGTAGTGTTTCCCTCCAAATTGTCCTTATGCCATTGATTGGAAACAAGTGGCTCCATTGGAGCCCACCACTCTCTGTAATCCAGCTATGTTACAACATATGCTTGAGGGGTATGTTCCCATCATTCTATCTTGAGGTAATTAGGAAAACATTTCCCATCCTGCCTACCCATGTTTTGTAAATTTATTATTGTAATTATTGATTTAGTTTATTATTGTGTTTTAATTTGAAAAGGTATGCAGGTTTTCATGTGTGTCTAATTTATGGTATAATGTATTGTCATAGCCTCATGGAGGTGCGCAGGGACAGGGCTCTTCTGTTGGTGAGTTGCAGTCAGCTCTGGAGATGGCCTGTAGCTTATTGCTTTGGTCATTCCCTGGAGTTGGCCTGAGATTCCTGTGAATATGGTGTGACATTCATGCCAGTTGCTTGGGCAACCGCTGGCATAACGTGTTGATATTGCTTTTATTATTCTGTTTATGTTATCAATAAAGCTGTGTCCAGTTTTCTACCACAGGATGAATGTTTGAGTTTTGACTTCATTATGAGGATCCTGTGGGGGTCACAGCAGAGTTTTGGGAAGGTCTGTCCATAGGGGGCCATGCTAATTTCAGCCAATTATCATAAACACTACAGTATTAAGTAGGATTTGCACACCACATTTCCAAATTTGAGGCACTGGGATAATATGTTAATCTAATAGCTGGATCTCTCTCACACAAAGGAAGTTCCAACCTCCAGTAGTTCTTTATGTGAAAACAAAGAAAAAGTGTGTATTTGTAACATTTACAATGGTAGATCATATGGCAACTTACAAATATGAAATATTTTTATTTTGATATCTCCAATATTGAAATGCATTGTCCCTTGACCTACTGCCAGGAGTATGATTGATATGAGTATGGAGGATCACCTGACATTATATATATATATCCTGTCCGCGTACAGGACATAAGCGAGCTCATAACAACATTGCGAAGTGATGCGAAGGATCCGGAGCTCACTTTGCACATTGCTGAATTACCCCCTTTAGTGTTGCAGGGCAGTTCTGGAGGGTAGTTATCCATATCCTACACTTTAAATTCCCTGATTGTCTCTTGTTTTGTGGGCAGTATCACTGTGACTTTCATTTGATGAATAAATTGCAGCCATGCTACACTAAACACTTGAAACTGTCAGTCCCAACCCAAACTGAAACAATAATTAAGGTAACCATTAATGTATTTTCTAGATTCTTTATTATAGTGAAGAATTTGAAAGCACAACTTTATTTTAAAGGCATAATTAATCAGCAGTTTTGAATCAAATAGAATTGCACACAACAAAAAATTGTGCTTAACCCCTTTAATGAATCATCCACAGCAATGTATGAAGAAAATATTTTGGGGAGTTTTAATCTCCTATCGTCTTTATCTAGTTTTGTAGATCTACGCTCTTCGATGACAATATGCTTACATAAAGCAGTAAATATGTTTTTACTGCAAGTCTTACATTCCCTTTATGGTTCTGCTTTGCTTTTGGCAGTGTTTGCCTGTCTGTTTTCTTTAATGTATTTTTTATCTCTCTTCCATGTGCTCTAAAAATAGAATAAGAGGAGTTATTTTAATTTGCTTTATGAGAAAGATGATGTCAACAAACAAGGTTTGTTTTTGAAGGCTGACCCCACCAGAACTGGAAAAAGAATGAAACTTTATCTTCATTCAGATGCATTAACATGTTAAATATGGTTGAAAACATAGCAAATTGAAATCTTATTGTATAGAATAGATATCTATTATTATAATACATACTATAATGCATTTAATTTAACAGTTTTGTGCATCCTATGAGTCAAATTATTAGCAGTGGATTGCTGTTTTCTTTGTACCTTGTTATTTTATTGTTTTTCTACTAGAGAAATGTATTTATGAATATACATTCAGACCGTATTCACACAAAATCTGTGTGCACTGTGTTGGTTGCATACACACTGGTGTAAGGTTAACTAACATCAGGCTATTCACAAGTTAAAAATTATTACTACACTTATTAGTTGAGAGTCTGAATGCACAGCAATCTTCCTTTCGTAGGTGTCTGTCTGTACACAATCAAGTGATTACGAATCCAGTCCATCTCTGATTTGACATCGACCTACTGTAGAGTTTAATCTACATTAGGATTCTATTTGATTTAGTACAGGTCATGAGATTGAGAATTTTGGATGTGCTTACAAATGTAATATTTTTTTCTCCCATATAGTCAGGAAAGAGCAAAAGCTCTAGAATTCATCAGAACTACATTCCCTAAGCACATGGACACAGCTCCATAGTCATCCTGAATTTGCCAGCACTCCTTTCTGTTGAGTAAGCACAGGAAGCTTAGTCCATAATTACATGTAAACTTTACTGCTTTATAGATTAACAACGTTTCCTTTGTAAAGTATGCCTGGCTTTATTGGTCATATCCCTTTTGCCTTCACAATATATTGACTGTCCTAAGAAATTCTGGGTTATTGGCATCTTAATATGGATGTGGATATAGATTTATCTTATTGACTCTAGACATTCCATTTTTCACCCAACCTATTTTTGCCATAATTTAGTATAGCACCAACTGCTACCAGAAATATAATCTTATTGTGGAGAATATTACACAGAATTATGAAGGAGAATAACATAACACATATCTGTAGTGTATGGCTCTGCATAATTTAAAATATATTCTTTTATTTCTAGCCCCAACTACAAAGTATCCTTATCAGATTTTTACATCTTGGTTTTTTAAGTAGGTATTTTAGAATTAGTCTGGAAGAAACAAAAATACTGGTCAGTAGAAAAAAAAAATTCAAAGTTCCCATTGTGTAGTGGTTTGGCTTTGCTGTCCCTATGAAGGACCACTTGCTGCCTGCACTTGTATCACAAGCTCTACAACTTCAGAATACATTGTATCAAGATGAAGAATTATGTTCTTGGAATATGCATGCCTTTTTTATGTACCCCAAGATCCCATCTGCCTTGTCTACAGCTGATTGACACTGGTAATACAGTTAAATCAGCTAAAACCCATAAGTCATTTTCCATATCAGTTTTTTCCAGTGTTTTCCCATTTAGAAAAAAAAAATTGCCTTTTATTTTCCTTTCCTCTATGCAAAACCTTACATTTAATAGTGTCAAACCTCATATTATTATTTAAAAAACATTATAGCTGTAATGATAACGCAATATATTTTATATGTTGGACAACTTTTTCAACAAACTATGTTAATCTTTTGTTTTTGTCTGTAGGATTAAACAGTGGGTAGAGAAGATGCAAAACGACCTTGTAACTTTGGCAAGAACAGCAAGTGGTGTGGATCAGCTTGCAGAAGTAAGTGATTATACTATTGCTGGCTTTATTATTAATAATATTACAATCCCTTTGTAGTTAGTCAGTGTAGTTAAAGGATTTTAGCATTAAAAAGATGTTTAATAGCTCATTCTTGGTACTCATTCTTGGTACTGCGAGTCCAGAGATGAAACATTAGATGTCCTGATGTCAATTATGGTAATTGTAGACCAGGTACTGATTACACAGGTAGCCAGCAGAATATTTACTGTGTGACTGAGTAGACATACTGTGCAGTCACTACATTAATATTTATTTTTTCCTTACATCACATTTTGCATGAAATGGCCACAGGGCATTCCACCCACTCTGTTTTTTTCCTCTAAATTATGGTAGAAAACATTTTTTTTCCATTAAAATGTGCCATTTCCCCATTGAGAGGCAGTTGAGAGTTGTAGATGGTGATGCTAAAATTGTGTTCAGCATTTTTCTTTTTGCTGCCAAGCTTGGTGGAGCCATGATTTAACAGCTGTTTTCACACTTGAAAAAATGAGTATTACAGTATTTTGTGATACCTTTTTATTGGACTAACAGCATTTTTAAATAAACAAGCTTTCAGAGGGTTAATTCTCCTCCCTCCGAAAACCCTCCCAAAAGCTTGTTTAGTTAAAGACTGTTAGTCCAATATAAAAGGTATCACAAAATACTGTAATACTCGTTTTTTTGCTTCTGTGGACTATAACTCGACCCCATCTATCTTAACATATATACAGTATATATATATATATATATCAAAATGTTGTGTATTTAAAGCATATCAAAATACATAACATGCATAAAAAACAATATAAAAAATGATGCAAAAGTTTGTCAACGATTCAGCCTGGGTCAGGGGCCATTTTCAAAACAAAAAATCTCTGATGTATGTGTATATGTCTCTTCTTTTTACCCTTTGATGTCAAAAAATGTTTTTATTTTTTCATGTTGAAAGTGGAAACAGTCTTGTATTGTGAATAACCTTTCTCTATGAAATGTCTTTGATTGGCTGAGTATCGGTTTATTAAGGCAGGGTAACTAACTCCTTCATCATCAGGGGCTTATTCATAAAAGTAAGAATTCTCATCACTTCAGGTTGCTACGCTCTGATTCTCTACTTCTTATTCACTAAACAGAAGATTCCCACAGTGAAGGTGTGACCGTGTCAGTAGCCGTCTCTTGCATAATGGAGAAGCCCTGCCATCAGCCTCCAAAATTGTCGCTATATTCTGGCAAAGTAAACCTGGTGAATGTGAAACAATATTCCTTTTCAAATTCATTACAATGTCAGACTTTGATTCTTGATGAAGAGGCAAATTATCTTTGCACAAGCACATAAAGTGCTCTGTAAATCTGCGACTGTTGACTGCAAGTTGTCAAATTGTTCTTGAAATTTGCCACATCACAGAATTTGCTGAATACATGAATATGGGGAAATGGCAAGTAAATGTGAATTCACACCTTTACATGAAAATGCTGCTTTTCATGAACAAGACCCTCATTAACAACACTCCTTGTGTTTGCATTCAGTGCAGTGTTCCAACTTCTCTAGACAGGCCTGATTGGTATCTCTGCAATAATTACACATAAAACAGGACACTGAATGCAAGTGTAAGATTGGGCATTGAGTCAAAGTAAGAACCAAGTCTTTTAATGATTGTAAATGGGTACTTCTCCTGCAGAGCAGCATTTTAGAAGAGTGACAGGATTTAGAAGGAAGTGACCCGTGACCATTGCAGGGCAGGAAGATGAAACTGTCAGTCACTATCTTATTTACTCCCATTTGACTGTTTCAGTTCTGGCTATTTGTGTTTTGCTGCATTTGCCTCCATGGTCATATTGGGGCTGTCTGTTGCTGGATCATAGTTGCAGCCACATAAAACTATTCTGTTGGCCTCACTTGAGAACCTTTTGATCTAGAAGTGTAATGGTCATAGTAAAGATGATACATATAAAAAGTAATATGGTATTCCTTCAAACCTATGTAGAATCTGAAATATCAACTATTAGGGCAAATAAAATTCTCAAAACACACATTTTAGGCACTTGCGCTAAATGCTTTTTGGGTTGCCTTTTATAAGAACCTGTTTAACTGCTAAGTATGGAATTTGCTGTAAATATTTTTTGTTGGGTACATTTTAATACATTCTGCATAGTAATGACTAACTTTGTGTCGTATTCTTTTAGTTGCTATTGTTATAGTGAGTCTACAAATCAATAACGATGTAAAAGGTAATTAGCATGGCAAGAGGTTACAATACCTCATAGAAGGTTGAGTTCATCAAAATGTCAGTGCACAAATAATTAAATAGACACTAGTTAACTGCTTGTAATGTGTGGAAGCAATAGAAAGTTCTCAAATTGAAAAATATTGTGAAGCACGCTCACTTATGTTGTATCAAAACCAAATTTGGATCTCACTTTAAGAATAAGAATTCTTGAAAATGTCTTAATTTCTACATGAAGTATATATTATGTATGTACCTGCCTATCTGTTAGGCAGCCATGCTAGGTCATTTTCTTTTCTGAATTAAACATTGTGGGCATGTTCTAAAGCAGGGGTCTCAAAAAGTTTTCGGCCCCCGGTCCTGCACTCCACCAGGCATTTTGTTCGCCGTTGGAGCGCTGGATCCGACACAGAGGGAGTCCTTGCTGACTCCCTGTATGCAAAGAGGAGGGCTCCTGTGACCCGTTCAGTCACAGGAGCCAGTAGGAACCCGGGAGCACATGTAATCAGCGCTTCCGGGTTCCTTCTCCTCCTTAATGCTGCTGGCAGCGGCAGCAACAGCACAGCGGCTGATTTCTGCCAGGGGGGGTAAGAGTCCCCCACCAATTCCCCCCATCCCCCACCCACGGCCACCAATGACAAATAGTAAATTAAACCACAATTGCCCCACACCTTCCACAATGCTCTCACACACCCCAGTAACTCCACAATACCCCCCAGTGTCCCCAGCTTGTCCCTCAGCCATACAATTTACTCCCAATTATAATGAAAATAAAATCACAGATGTGCCAGTAGCCCATAAAGCCGCACATTGCCCCGCAGAGCTGCACATTGCCCCGCTGACCCGCGTATTTCCCAAGAAAGGTGCTAATTTCCCCAGCAGATGCAAATCACCCAGCAGAGCTGCATATTACTCCACAAAGCCGCTGATTGCCCCACAGAGCCATATATTGTTTTTAATCTGTTGTTTTCTTGTGGAAAACCTGATGCAGCCCTGCCTCACCCAGACTCTACTTCCAGAGGCCCCCAGGAAAATTGAGTTTGAGACCCCTGTTCTAAAGTATGGTGCAGGAAATAACAATGTCTGAGGATGAAGACACCAGTGAAGGCCCAGGCTGATGTTGTTGTGAGTTCTGTTTTACTTTCCCAAACTATTTTGGATATGCCTCTGATATGGTATCAATCAAGCAATACAGTAACATCCTGTATGTTACTGTAATACTGATAGTATAGCTAATGAATAGGCAAGCAAGAATGCAAGTCTATAATTAGGCTGGTAAGGGCCATTTGCAAAGACATACACCTAAAAGCAGCTTTTGTGGATCATCTAAATGTTTTAGCAGGAAAACCTTCTCAGTATCATTATTAGACATTTATGTGCACTTGGAAGAATTTCTGCCATTCATCTCTTATGGTATGGCACAATCAGTTGCAAAACCGCTAGCCGAAGCAAATAAATGAATGCATCCAACATTCTGTCTCAAAGGTTGGCATCATTATGATAGGAAAAACTTCAGTAGGTTGTATGCAGTAACCTAGGCAATATTTGCTCCTAGTCAATACTCCATTGTACTAATTTAAAGTTTGAAAGCATCCAGTTTGCTTTTGTGGGTAATATTCATTCATATTTAGCTAATGTCATGAAATAACTTTGTTGAAGCATGTAGATTTTATAAACTTTCATGCATTTTTATTCAATTATAGTAATCATCACCTTATTGCACAAAACAATTGCTATTAGACTCTTTCAATAGCAACAAGTTACTGTCGTACCACATGTGACCGTTTAGGAAAATTTCAGAATGTTGTGGAAGGTTACATTATTTATTATTTATAAGCGATGTTTGAGACACCACATTTATTTTAGTGTTTATTCACTAAGAGTTCAGTGCTATTATTCTTTATTCTCAAAATGATACATATCTGCAATGCCAATAATTTGGCTGATAAATTGTTTGCTGTATCTGTGAAACAAATAGGGTCTATTTCAGAGCGTTATTATGTTTTCTTTTTTTAAAGTGAATTGTAATCACTATTAAAAATGGAAACCATCAAAGCAGAATTTATCAGTTCATACTAAAGTAAGCTTTTTCGCATATCTGTACGTTTCAGTTTGCAATCTGTCGAGTGATTTTTTTTTTTTTTTGTTGAAATGATGTGGGAATTCTTCTAAAGTTAATTTATGACTTTTCAGCAGAATTTTAGATGTAATAATCCACTCAATCTCTAATGCCTTTTGTCAGCATGTGGCAATAAATCTATTGTATGTTGTTGAGAACTAGATATGTTTAGAATCAAAAGCTGGTATGAAAGCTAACAGTGGTGTGGCAAGCTGCTCTGACCTTTGTACTGTTAGAAGTACTGCATCAAAGTGGTTCATATGATGGTTTCCTTGAAGTGTAAAAAACCTGCAGACTTGTAAGTCATGCCGAGTACACCAATTACTGGAACTTCCTTTCCCCCATTAAATTGCCAGTATGACACAATGTGCAGAAAGAAAACAATATGTGTAAAGAGAAAAATGCACTGTATATATTATATAGCGAATATCTAAAACTCACAGCATTCACAGCAAATTAAAATTATCTGTATTGTAGAAACAACGTATGTGGTACATGTATAAAGTTTCAGTTCCCAGTGGGACTTTTGTGAAATCCACTTCAGCAAACAAAGAGAATAAAAAGTACATTGTCAGAAATCCCAAGTACAAATAGTAAATTATATCATGTAGTCAGTAATGGCAACAACGAAACAAACAAAATAGTATTGTTACAAAGAGATGAGTATAATAGAGGTATGATTTAAAGTGCTGTTTGTTATTTGTTTCTCTTATTTACAATTGTAATGTACACTTACAATTTTGAAGGGCTGTACCCCCAATTCTTTCCATTTTCAGTTCCTTTGTGCATGACTTGTTCGTTACAATATCGAAGACTCTAGTTCACAGTTAGACTGGCCCAGCAGAAAACTGGATGATCCTCCATTTGGCCAAGCATTGGTGGCTAAGGCCTGGGCTCAAGAATCCTTTTCAAAGCAACGGTGCCTCTAGCTACTTCTAATTACATTAGCACTTGGTGATTGGTTCTTCTGTAGTATTCCGCAAAACTGATTTATTTATTATTTTTATTTTTAGCATTCTGGTGTGCATAATACTGCAACTTTAGGTAGGCTGTGGGCCCTTGTGATCAATTTGTCTGGTGTGCCCAAAATGCCTTAGTCCGACACCACACTAGTAATATGAAAACAGGTGCTACACCAATTATAAAATATTGAAATCTGATTACAGACAGCCTAAAATAACAACATGCTTATTTAATTTGTATTATGATCAAACAGCTTGTCAGCTTAGTATCAGTCATATCCTTAAGGAACATTAGTGTTTTTTGGGAGGTTACTATTGGCACACATAGATGTAGCATATTTCAAGAAGGAAACCAGTTGTTTGTACATCTATAAAAGCAGTTTCCACAATTGTAATAATTTTTTAATTAACTGTACAGCAAGGCAAGTCATTATCAAAATTTCTAAAATCCACCAGCAGATAGATAATATACATGAAAGCCTGTTATCCTAAAACTAGAGCAGCAGTCCCCAATATTTGTTTGGTCAGGGTCTGGTTCCTCAGTCCAGCAAAGATTTGACAGACCTGGTGGGTGGGCAGACCAAGCTTGTTGCCGGCTGCATGATAGTGATGCACTTCCTGTGCATACATCGCCACCCGTGCGGCCCGCTACTGAGGGATCCAAGAACCCGGTCTGTGGCCTGGCGATTGGGGACCCCTGCTCTAGATAACTATAAATTTCCCTACATTTCTGTGGGTAAACAAAACACAAATTACAAAATCAGATTTGCATAATGTAAAAAATAATTCCTGATACATCTGTTTGTAGGAATTACTTTCATCCAAATGATCTTTTAAAGAGTAACATTGGAAGAATAGTATTTTTTTTTCTACAGACAATATTTTGCTTCATTTATGTTTTCTTTTCATATGATATGAATGTTTTGTCTAGCTATAAATCATTTTAAAACTGATGGAAATGGTAAACTATGTAACCGTCCCCTATCTGACAGGCGGCGTCCCGGCGCTCCTTCCTTAGGTGCACGAGGTGCGCCTGTCAGGCCTTTTTACAAGCCGGCGGCGCGCATGCAGGCGGCGCGCTCACGTGACACAGGAGGTGTCAGGAGCGCTCCCGCTGCGTGCAGTACAGCAAGGGGTATATAAGGCTGGAGATCTTGGGCATTCAGTGCC
>WMED01019337.1:0-12456 GCA_019650415.1 Pipa parva | reverse complement strand
AGTGGTGTGTGTCAGTGTAGGGGTAGTTACTGTTATAGGGCGCAGTAATGTATGCCAGTGGAGATGCTAGGAGAACGACAGCCCAAAGTCGCAACAGGAGTAAGTGAAGTGGTAACCCCCATAGAGCGAGGTGGACTTACTGCTCTCAGTCAGGGTCCTGAGGTCAGGGCTAAGCTTTCCCTATGTTCCTGTGGTTCTGCTGGGGTTCCTATGGTCTTTCTGGGTTCCTGCGCTGTGCTGCCGTGTTCCTGCGCTGTGCTGCCATGTTCCTGCGCTGTGCTGCCATGTTCCTGTGCTGTGCTGCCATGTTCCTGTGCTGTGCTGCCATGTTCCTGTGCTGTGCTGCCATGTTCCTGTGCTGTGCTATGCTGCTGGGGTTCCTGTGCTGTGCTGCTGGGGTTCCTGTGCTGTGCTGCTGGGGTTAAGTGGAGAGAGAATAAAGGCTGCTGTTGGATAAAGACTGCTCTTTCCGGTATCAGATGCTGCTAATAGGTGGCCAGAGCATTGGTACCGGTTTTGTGAATAAAATAACTATTTATTTCAGGGGTCTGCAAACTTTTGGGCTGAGAGAGCCATGTACGTGCGGCTCCGGATTGGCTAGCAACCTGGAAGCACTAAGAGAGCTTTATCTCTACAGCGCTTGCTGGCGATTAGTTGACAGACTGTAACGAGCAGTGCTTGCATGTGAGCACCACTTGTTACAGTCAAAGAGCCAAATGCAGCCATCAAAACAGCCACATCTGGCTCGGGAGCCATAGGTTGCGGACCCCTGATATATTTTATTCTGACTTTTTCTCAACATTAAATGTTACATGAATTTTGTTTAAAGGAAAACTGCTGCTTAACTGACTTCTTGGGTGTTAAAGGGGCAGTTGCTGCTATACTTAGAGGTTTAACTGGCTAAAACATGCTACCTGCTCTCCAATCATTTGACTAGTTCCCCACAGGGTACAAAGTTTTACATGCATTACTATAATTGTGGTTTGTATGTCAGGACTGCATTCCTTAGATTAACAATTAGGGCAATGACACTTGCAGTAAAATTAGACTGTGGATTGGAGACTGGACTGTAAACACAGAGCATGTAGTAAAGTTAATCTCTGTAAGGTGCTGCAAAATAGGTCAGCACTATATAAATGCATCTAATTTATCTCCCTCCCAAGAACAGTCTTATCTATATTAAAAAAACTGTGCAGGATTACAGGGGTTAATGACTTTGCTAGGATAGGCGGGACAAAAGTGGAAGACTTGATGATTTTACACTCCTCCCCTGGCTACATCCTGCTCCGCCCTCCGATAACCAGTTCTTCCTTTTGTCCTCCAGAGGGAAGATCATAGAAAGACTACCCTAGCTTTATTTTTATTTTATTAATATTTAATATTTTAAATTCTTATAAAATCAATCTTTTATTTACCTCATCTATTCCTTCCCTGAGAATCTACATGGGATCAGCCCTGCTCTAATGCTCTAATATACCCCAACCTTACTGGTCTAGGTTTAGGGCATTATTACTTCCCTAAATACCCCACCTATGGGTCTGGGTAAGGGTAGAGAGGACTGAGTGTAAAGTACTCCACCATATGGTCTGGGTACTATCTCCAGAACAGTGGCACACACAGCCTACGTACAGCTGCACGTTTCTTTAAAAAAACGCTTCTTTTGCAAGCGCTTACAGGGCAATAGGGAGACTATTTGCACCCCTTTTACTTCCATGTGCCTTATGGTGGGGATAGAAACAGAGTATTATATTTGGTGGCCATTTTGTTCCCACAATAGAGCAAGTATCACCAGATTTGGTGCAAATCGCACCTTTGATGACATCATTGCGTCATTTGTGCCGCGATCTTGCCACCTCTGCACGCTTCCTACTGATGAGAAGCAGAGACAGTGTGGTATGACCCAGCTCCCTGAAAAGCAGCTCATATATTAACCACTTATTGCCCTACACGTGTACATAATCGGGTGAGTGCTATCTACACCATGTTAGCTACTCTAGACAATTTAAAAGCACGAATAGCATAAAGTAAATTATGCTTTCTCTTTTACTCACAGCTTAATTCAGCAAACAGGGACAGATGATTACCTCGCCCCGCTGAAACACCCAGGCGGTTATTCACCAAGGTGCGAATTCGACAATCGAATTGTTTACAAACATTGTAAATCCGCAACAATTTCCCCAATGTAAAGTTGCAACAATTTTTTAATGTTAAGATTGCGACAATTTTCCCATAATAAAGTCGCGACTGCAACAATATTCTCATTATAAAGATGCGACTGTGACAGTAGCAGCCTATTGCGATTGTCTTTATCTGGCGAATTCACACCTACTCACAACAATTCGGACTTTCGTGAATAACCCCCTCAATCTGAGCAAGAGTTTATTATTGCAGTGAAACTATATAAAAAATTGTCAGTATACTACTACAATTATTTTATTTTATTTTTTTACTTTCACTTTTTTTCCTCTTTTATTACTGACTCAATTATGCAGTAACCCTGTCTTCACCAGTACTAGATGAGCTACCATCTACAATAAGAAAAGGAACACAAAAAAGTACTATACAAAATCCTAAGTGTAAGCAATGCAGGTATAACTTAAGATTCTGAACAAGAGAATTGTTCTGATTGCAGACCTGCTACACCTCCTGCTCTATCACCACAGTTACCAGTACATTATAGTCCCATCACTATAGGAGATCACAGTGAAACTATAGCATATATAACAGTAATAATGACACTCCAATATAGAACATAATAAACTTTAAACTGGCTTAAGCAGGCTTTACTGTCCACAAACAGTACAATAACACCAAAGAAAAGGAAAAAGCCTGATTCTTCCCCAGAAGCCTTATCTGACATACAGGATTCCTCCCTACAGTCAATAAGGTCCTTTCAGCCTACATCTGATAGAGACCCTGATAGTGATACCAGCATATGCCCCTACAGATTGTAGCTCAGACTCCTTGAAGGATGCCTTTTACAATCGAGGGGGTTATTCACTAAGGTGTGAATTCGACTGTCGAATTCTCAAACAGTGGATTCCCATAGCAAACCCATGACCGAGACAATTTCCCCATTGTAAAGTCACGACTGCGACAATTTTCCATAGTAAAGACTGTATTCTCATCATAAAGACGCGACTGTGACAGTAGCAGTCTATTGCAACTGTCTTTATCGGGCAAATTCACACCTATACACAACAATTCGGACTTTAGTGAATAACCCCCCTTCCCCCAAGTCTCCATGCTCATTCAATCCAGGAAGAGCTGACATGGTAGTTCTTGCCAGGGATATGAATGCCCAGGTGGGTAAGCTGCATTCATCTGAGGTCTGTTTGAGTGGTATATTTGTACTACCCGTGCACCGCACTAACAACGGCAATAGTCTCCTACAGCTTTGTGCTGAAAAACCAGTTGTTCCTTTCCAGCACCACATTCCGACACAGTTCTTGTCAATCATCAACCTGGCAATCATGTAGGACTAGTCACCGGATCCAAATAGACCAAATAGCTATTGGCTACCGCTGGAGAAACTCAAAACTGTAGATTGTATTGGAACACTTACTGTATGTAGACTCTGACTAAGCCTTAGTGTTAACAAGGTTAGTAATTCAACTCAATGGTCTTTGTCAGAAACTCAAACCTGAAATCGCAGTAGAGCATTTATCTGACCCAGATGTCTGAGCTACCTATCAGTAACAACTCACAGAGAGACTCCCGACAACAAGTAGGTGTAACTTAGACGGGCATTGGGAGAAAGTCAGCCATGCATTGCAATCTACTGCCTTTGAAGTTTGCAGAACTAACAATTATGCTCGGTCCCAACATTGGATCTCAAGTAACTCACTAGCAGAGATGAAAGAATGGCATCGTGTGTGCATACAGGCAACGGGCATAACAAAGGAGGTCGGTAAGACGTAAGCACAGACAGCAGCTTCTGCTAGATAGGAAGGAATGGTGGATGAAAACAGTCAATGAAATGGAAGCATTGGCTACGGCTGGCAACAGTCAAAGACTAATTAAATAGATCCGAGATAAAGGTGGCTGGAAAACATCTGTAAGTAAGACAATATGTGATAAAGGTGGAAACTTTATACACAGTAAGGAACGCTGACTTGAGCACTGGGCTGAGCACTTCAAGAAACAATTTAGCTGGCCTCCCGCAGAAAGAGGATGGTTTCTGTTGATCCTCCAACTGAATCAAAAGTCAGGCTAGGTCTGAAATGCAGAAAAGCAGCTGGATTAGATGATTGAGCTCCCGCTCTGTTCAAATATGGAGGAGAATCATTAGTTAAAGTTCTCATTGATATTATATCCACTATTTGGAAAGAAAAGTGTATCCCCTCTGCATGGGGGGAATCAGTTATAGTTCCTATTT
The DNA here is from genome assembly GCA_019650415.1 of Pipa parva. Classification (NCBI taxonomy): domain Eukaryota; kingdom Metazoa; phylum Chordata; class Amphibia; order Anura; family Pipidae; genus Pipa; species Pipa parva. The sequence continues at coordinate 8,078 of WMED01019337.1, read as the reverse complement.
TTAAGAAGGGCTCCCATAATATCTGTGAAAATTGAGGCATATGTTTGATTCCAATAATATCTAAGTTGTTAGCCTAGAGTGTTTTACATTGACTCACACCCAACCAAGAGAACAACCTCAAGGAGAAGCAGGGTTTCGCACTGGTCAAGGATGCATTGACCAAATATTCACTCTCCGCACAGTGCTGGAGTTATGGAACACCTACTGACATCCAACCAAGAGAAAAACATCAGGGAGGAGCAGGCTAGGTTTCACACTGGTCAGGGATACATCGACTAGAGCTGAGATTTTGGCACGCCTACCAACACCCAAACATTGCGATATTTCTAGATCTCAAGGGTGCATTTGACTCTGTTGACCGTTTAAGATTATTTGAAACATTGCTTAGGAAAGGAGCGCCAGTCATGTTCAACAGCGTATTCAGGGTCATGTACACAAATACTGTCACCAGAGTGAGGGCATACGGACAATTATCTGATGCCTTTGAAACCTACAGTGGCGTTGTTCGCGGATTCCACAATGTAGGAGTAAAATAAGCACCAAGTAAAAGATTATGCGACCTGGACTACACAGATGATGTTGACTGTTATTTTGAGACCAGTGACAGTGCCCAGGTTGCACTGGAGAATCTTGAGAAGACTGTCCTCTCATATGGGATGTGTTTCGCTCCCTTGAAATGTAAGGTTCTGTTTAAAGACAGGAATTTGAACCAACCATTCCTGTCTCTAGCCGAAAAGTGTCTAGCCATCATAGATAGCTTCACATATCTGGGAAGCAATATCTCCAAAGATGGGTCAATCACGAATAGTCAAAGCTAGGGTAGCATATGCTGGCCTAAGACATTTATGATGTCAGAAAAACTTCTCTCTTCAGGTTAAGGGTAGTTTTTATAATGCGACAGTTCATTCTGTTCTTCTTTATGTCTGTGAGACCTTGGTAATGCATGTCAAAGACTCATGCCGTCTGGAGGTATTTGATCACACTTTTCTGCACTGATTAGGTCATGTGAGGTTTAGTGATCAGCACTCAGTCATTCAGAGAATTCAACTAGGAAGGCTTAGTGAAAATTAAGCTTCCTAAGGAAGAAGCGCAAGAAAAAAACATTATATAGTGCATTAAAAGATAACAGGATTGTAAATGTTGATAGAACCCAAACGTCCAAATAAAAGAAGATAGTATTTGCACGAACAAAAATATTGTGTTAATGTGCAACGTGTCTCAAATAGAAAAGGATAACACCCTTTTGTGATGCTAAAAGTGTTATATCCAAACACATTCAATATATGTGCTTATCAGAGCACCAAAGGCAAAAGGCTTTAAGATATCACAGATGCGTAAACAAATGGTATCTTGCTTCACGTTAACGCAAAAAATCAACAGACACAGGCAGCTTCTAAGATTTTAATCCCAGGATACACAGCTCCACAAATCATCAATAATGAAAGAAAGGGCTCATAGTGTGAGACTGTTTAATACATTTATTGAAGAGATTAAAAATCATACTCACAATGTTGTCTCTTTAAAATCACTTTTTTTATAAATGAATGAACAGGATGGCTAGATCTTACGCGTTTCACTGCCTCACTCGTGCAGCTTCCTCAGGGAACCAATAGTATATAGGAAGGCTTAGTTGCTTAGGACATGCTCTGTGTATGGACTAGGGGTGTGCGATATAAAAAAAACAAAAAACGATATCGCGATTTTTTTTTTTTTACTTACCCGATATCGATAACTGCCGATAATCCTCCTCATCCTCTGCAGCTTGATCCTGTCTTGGTGTGTGACCGTGCGCACCTGTGGAGCTTCCAGGAGGTGGAGATAAAGCAGCCGACTCAGCACAGTTATAAAGAAAAGGAGAGAGAGACTCACCCGCACAGACGCACTAACAGCCAATAGCTCATTAAAACGAAGTGAATATTCATGAGTCGGCTGCTTTATCTCCACCTCCCGGATGCTCCACAGGTACCCACGATTACCCGATATTGCAGTTTTGCAATATCGGTACAACTCAGTGTGCGATAGTATTGTGAACGATACATATCGCACACACCCCTAGTATGGACCCCACTCGACTACCAAACAGATCTTTGTTATCGTCTCCAGGTAAGGATTGGAGAAAGCCTCATGGAGGCCAATCCATGACTTGGTCCAGTAGAATAAAGAGTTCGACTATAGACGTAGAGAATGTGGGAGCCTCTCGGCTCCTTGGTTGGGTCCTGAAAGACCATGCTCATGCATGGCTCCATATTCTTAGGGATATGGCTTTGAACAGGCATCAGTGGCAGACGTGCAGTCACTTTTTATCATGTCAGACTGTCTGTGTGGAACGCCGAGTTTGATGTTTCTGTGCATTGGGCAAGACATTTTTTCTTTGTCATGATTACATGGCAGTCAGCAGCGGTATTCTATACTTCTGTTACACTGTTGTATGAGAATGATGATGAATTTGAATCAGAAGAATTATGCAGTCCTATTCTTCCATGTAACTTGTTACATGCTCCTCCTGACGCTAGATATGAAACCTGAACCAGTCACACTATCAAAAGCAGAAAAGCTATTAGGAGTACACACTAAAAACATTAAATCCTTTCCTGTTTTCCAGTCAATCACTAAAATTATTGATGCTGAATGGTCACAACCTGAAAAGAGGTTAACAATTTCTAACAGATTAAAAAAAACAAAACAAAACAAAACAAAACAAAAAAAACATATCCTGTTCCAGTATGGGAAAGAACACCCAGAGCTGACTCAGCAGTCAGCAGACTGATAAAACACACTACCTACAGAGGATGTAGTATCATTCAAAGACCCCATGGATAAACGTATGGAAAATTGACTGAAGAAAAATGACATAACAATAAGCGGATTACTGCATACTGCTAGCGCATCCAATGGACTAGCTAAGAAAGACATTGGACAGAAAATACATTACAAGATTACCCTACGTTAGACCACAGAGTAATGCAGGATTTACAAAGACTATTAGCCACCTTCTCATTCCTTGCTGATGCCTCTATGGATATTATCAAATTAGCCAAAGCAACTTCTAGCAGCATAATGAAACGCACAGCTCTATGGCTCAAACACCGGTCAGGAGATGCTACATCTAAAACCAGGCTCATAAGCTCTTAAATTTACAAGGGACCTACTTTTTGGCACAGACTTAAAGGAGTCTTAAAGTAAAAAAATAAAACAAGACTGTTAAAACACTTACCTTATACAAAGCCGATTGATTACAGTCACACCATGAGCTATGCTGTAATTAGCCGGCTCCCGATGCTTCCTTCACAGCGCTGGTTGACTGAGAAGCCACCGTGCAGCTCCTTCTTCCTGCTTCACTGGCTTCTACATCATCATGCTCATTGCAGGGAGCATTCTCATTGGTCCCCGCAATGAACGTGATGATGTTTAAGCCCTAAAACAACCGAGGTGAAACAAGGTGGGAGGAGCTGCTGCGCTGGCTGCCAGTTAGTCAGCGCTGTGAAGGAAGCATCATGAGCCGGTTAATTACAGCACAGCTCATGCTGTGACTAATCAATTAAAGTAAGTATTTTAACAGTCCTTTTTTATTTTTTAATTTAGTTCTCCTTTAAAGCAAAAAAATCTCCTTTCTGCCTCAAGAAAGAAAGCACAAATCAGGTTAACACATAAAACCATACCATTCCAGACACTCGAACTAAAACCAATCCTCTGACCAGTCCTTTCAGAACACATGTTACAAACCAACACAGGCTAATTCAAATAAAAAACCCAGGTCAAACTGGCAACAATGTGCACGTCCATTCAATAAAGCACCTGCAAAATCAAATACAGCAGGACTGATTATTCAGTTTCAGCCAGACACTGCAAAAATACATTACAGACCGGTAGGCACTTACCATAGTGCAACAGGGATACAAACTACCATTCAAAACATTCCCATATCCAAAGAGTTACACACCCTCATCCCAACCCAGATATCCAATTCTACAACAGGCACCGCAAACAGCAATTACACAGCTACTTCAACAACAAGTTCTAACAACTGTATCAGTAACTCAATACTTTCTATGCTTTTATTCCACCTCATTTCTGGTAAAGAAAAAGGAGGATGCCTTCAGACCTGTGTTAAATTTAAAGTCACTAATCAAACACACAAAAACAGAATAAAAAAATCAGAATGGAATCCCTAAGAAAGGTTATATCTGCCATTTTCTTACATCCATACATCTAGAGGACGCTTATTTTCATGTCCCCATTTACTACTCAATCAAAAATTCCTAAGATTTGCTATCGCAGAGCAACATTACCAGTTCAAAGCATTTCCCTTCAGGCTCTCCACAGCCCCAAGATTGTATTAGCTCTAGTCATTGCCCTACCAAAGAAACAAACAATAATATTTCCCTACCTAGACAACATTCTTAATATAGCACCTTCACAATCTGCCTCCCTACATCACACTCAAAAAGTCTACTAATACTTCAACAATTCGGATGGCTCAACAATCAACAACAAGAGCTCTCTACAACCAAGCAAAGAAATATAACTTCTAGGCTTAATATTCAATTCAAACACAACTTCAGTACACCTACCAATGCAGAAGGTCACACGGCTATTCTACCTATTATAATCCCAGTAGCCACAGCAGGACAATGTCTAAAGCTACTAGGACACATGATAGAGGTTCTAGAAGCAGTACCCCAACATGGTGGACCATCCGTTCAAATCTGTTAGAAGGCAAACAATGGCGTCTAACCCCATGGCATGTGATCACAACAGATGCCAGTTTATCCAGGTGGGGAGCAACATAGCAATATTGAAGGAAGTTAAAAGAATGCATAAACACTTCAAAATTAGTTGTATGAAACAACCAATAAAATCCACGTGTCCTGTTCGTCACATTAATAATCATAGAAAAACAGTAGGGTACGAAGTTGTTTCAGAGAAGTTCAGTAGCGATTCTATGGTTTATTGAGAGTGCTATTGCATTGTTTTGGGTGACGTGACCCCTTTTCAGATGTGCAAGAGATAGTTAAAGAAACAAGTGACCCCAGAATCAAACCTGCCAGGACACTTGGAAACAAAAATGGTTTAAGCCATATTAGTCCAGTTGAATAATTAGAAGATTAGAAGAGGAGTACTGTATTATTATATGATAGTCCAAATAACGTAAGTTTATTATTTAAGACAAGTTTTCGAGAGACATTCCTTCTTCATCAGGTCAGAGCAGTAATTAAGAGCACTTGGAACAAATCAGAGAAACACCTCTCCATAAATGTGCTAGAACTCAGGACAGTCAAACATGCCCTGTATCACTGGTCACGCCTTCTCATAGAAGTACCAATAGGGATCCAATCTGACAAAGCCACTGCAGTGGCCTACATAAATAAATAGGAGAATACAAGAAGCAATTCATCCTATTGGGAAGTACAACAAATCATATCTTGGGCAGAGACACACAGCCAATTAATTTCAGCTTGTTACATAACCCGGTCATATAAATATTACTGCGGACTTTCTCAGCAGAAGAGCACTAGATTCAATGTAACGTTCACTCCATCAGAACATATTCCAGGAGACAGTACACCAATGGAGTCAACCAAACATACTAGTAGATATGCTAGCATCTCCGGCAAACCACAAGTTACCACAATACTGTGCCTGGACCACAGATCCAAGAGCTACATGGATAGATGCCCTAGTAACTCCATAGAACTTCAAACTTATTTATGCTTTCCCTCCATAACCATGGCTACTCACAGGATACCATTAAAATACTAATGAGAGCAAGAAAACCACCTACTACAAAATGTTATAGAAAGTCCTGGAAAATCTTCCTTTTCTGGTGTAATTCCAACCGACTAAAATGGTCAACATGCTAGATCACACACATACTAATATTCCTTACTGAAGGATTTAACAAAAGGTCTAAAACCCCCAACACTAAAAATCCAAGTATCAGCTCTATCTGCACTCCAATGGGCTCTCCATCCAGACATAAAACTATTTCTTCAACCACTATAAGACTTACGCCACCAGTATGCTCACCTTTATCTACATGGGACCTGAACACAGTCTTAAAATCATTACAGCAACATCCCTTCAAACCTCTCATTTCATCAGAATGAAAATGGCCGACTCTCAAACTAGCTTTTCTGATAGCAATTACATCAGGCGGAAGAGTTTCTGAATGGAGAGCCTTATCGATTAGACAACCCTGGCCATCAATACACCCAGATAAAGTGGTTCTTAGAGAACCAGACTTGAGCGCATGCTCAGGGTTATTTCCTAACAAAATTCGTATATGCATACCACATTAACCAAGAAATCAACCTACCTTCCCTTTGTCCCCATCCAAACAATGACAAAGCGTAGTCAGAATCAGCATTAATTCTCCTTTATTGACAAACATGGAAATAATTTGGTTCCCACATATCTAGAGAGACATTCATGAAATACCCACAAGCTGGATGTAGGATCCTTATATTACTAGGTTCCAGCTAAGCTGATTTACCCACGACCCTGCTTGGCTGCAGCCCAACATAATGACCATTTTTCCCATTAACTCTTTTCTTGCACACACATGCACAAAGATCAAGCAATTACTTATCCCTATAGACCTACATGAAACACTTTGGAACAGTAAAACATTACAACTGTCTCTATAGACAATTACTAGATATACACATTGCTATAAAGCATTATTTATTTATTAAATTCAAAATGTTTCACTCTGCAGGTCTCATAAATAAAATAGGATTTTATTTTGAAAAGATTAATGTCTAATGTGAAGGACTAGATAAGTAAACACAGTTTGTTTTTTTTTGTTTTTTTTTAATCGTTTCATTTTTGAATCCAAATACAAGTATTTTTCTGCTATTATCTCCTGAATTCTTGTTATGTTGTCATTATACACTCCTGGATAAACCTTCTCCCAGAATTTTAGCAATTATAAAAGATTGTTTACAATTGTTGGAAAATGCATCATTATAGAAGAACTAAAAAACTTCTAATAAATTGCATCTATTAGTTTAGTCTACATGTCAGCAACACAATAAACCCACAATCTTTCCCTTCCAAGCTACCTACATGATTATTTCTGCTTCTTCCGCATGCATTATTTCACAAGTACAAAGACACTGTAGCATTGCAACTCCACCTGCTGCTGAGAAATCTCTTGTCCTGGGCATTGACTTATTTCAGAGCATGTGTAAAAACCAGCATTGAGTGCTTGCCTCATAATTACAGTTTAATGGACCATGTGACATTCCCCAACCTGTCAAACAATGTATGTGATGTTGTGTCAGGGTTCATTAGCATATTGATTTTCGTAGGAGACGAAACGAGGATGCGCTGGAGTGAAAGAACAAACGGAGGAGAACCTCGCGTAATATTGTTTGATTTGTGGAATAAAAATTGGTGCTAGACGCACAGTGAAGTGATTGATGTTAATAATTTTAAACAATTGCTGTGCAGTAACAAAGTGGAGTGTAGACAAACTCAGACTGCTCTAAAATAAAACAAACAATCACTACTGTGCAATTAATGTTCACTGTAAAGTGCTGGACATGAACAAGGGGGGGTTTTGAGGACCCTGGCCCCCCTTAATGGAAACACTCACTAGATGTAACTGGGTTATGTGCAATAAGTTAGACACTCAAGTTGGTAGAAGATGAGTCGAATTCTTGTATGTCTCAAAAGGAAACAAGGGATAAACCATGTAAAATTCAGTAATGTACAGTAACGATTTATTACATAAAAAACTTACAGTAAAGTTTAAAACAGCAAGCGCTTTGGAGGGTACAAAGTCTCACAATCACAGACTGATGCTTCTCTACGCGTTTCGCTGACGCTTCTCAGCTTCCTCAGGAGAAAAATTGACAGTCCGGTATCTCATTAGCATATTGATGAGGATCTAACACAGTGGCTGGGAGATACTTGTGCCAGCAGTTCTATAGGACAGCACTACAACTCAAAAGTATTGATTTGCTGCTTCACAATATTGGGGTTTAGGCTGCAAGATCCTGTAGTTTTAGCACATCAGTTATGGCAAGGGTACATCCAGGACAGAATTGAACCCAGAACCCTGGGTTCTGAGT
>WMED01019336.1:0-12456 GCA_019650415.1 Pipa parva | reverse complement strand
GAACTTTTGCCCCCCCTTTGCCTCCCCATGGAAAACTTTCTAGATCCGCCACTGAGTCCAGTGCTTACTGTGGTCCAAGAAATACTGTAAATGCCATACCAAGCAATGTTAGAAATCTTATATAAGTTATCTCCCATGTCTTCTCCATCCCATGTGTGTTTTTTTTATACAATGAGATTGTGTCAAGAATCTCAAACTATTATAGCTAGGAATTGGAAAAGTCAAAATATTCACGCCCATGCTGACCTTTAAAAATATTTGTTAAAAAAATTTCAAAATTTTAATGTACTATACAGTTTGGTCAACATCACAAAGGCTTTAGTACACACGATGTACATAATGTAATGTTCTCTGACTTGTCTATGAAAAATCTGTTAAATGTAGCATGTTTTTATTTTCCTTGAAGGTGGCTATTACCATGGGAAACTCATTTTTCCAAGAGAGTTTCCCTTCAAACCACCTAGTATTTATATGATCACTCCTAATGGAAGATTTAAATGCAATACCCGGTAAGGTGTTTTTATTGTTTTCTTGATGCAATATTGTGTGCGATTCAAAATGTGTACTCTGTAAAAAAAAAAAAAAAAAAAAGTAAAATAATACAACCAAACCTGAACATATGGTAGGATTAAATGCTTTGTGCATTGCAAAATTCCTTCATAATTTTGTAACAATCTTTGGTCACTTTCTATATTGCAATTTGCTCAGATGGTAACTTCAGAGTGTACAGGATCATTAGTCCTTTAAAACATTTTGTTTCAGGCTTTTTCATCTTAACCTGCTAAATTTTAGTTAGATCCTTTTTCTCTTTTTTTTTTTTTTTTTTTTCACTAACCAAAATTATATTTCTTTAGCTATTTTGATTTGCAGTTTAAAATTTAGTTAGAAAAATACCTCTTTGTTCATTCTGTTCAATCTGTTTCATGGTAGTTTTTTTCCCCCTTCTCCCTTGTGTTTTATTATCTTGCTATATAGTCTCTGCCTTTCAATAACAGACTTCCATCCAGACACATGGAACCCTGCATGGTCAGTGTCTACAATTCTAACTGGTCTTCTCAGTTTTATGGTGGAAAAGGGGCCCACGCTGGGAAGCATAGAAACATCAGACTTTACAGTAAGTTCCAGCATATGTTAGAAATTGAACAGCTGGTCAGCGTGTCCATTTCAAAGCAACCTCAGAGGCTCTATTAAGTATTTAGAGTTAAAATAGATGAGCTTTATTGAATGTATTAAAGTATCCAAAAATGTAGAAATTACAGGTAAATATGCATACTTTCTGTAATCCTTTTCATGCTTAAATTGCAAAATCTTTTTCGCTCTTCTATCCTTTCACTGACAGATCAAATACTGTTGTACTTTTATTGATAGTTTCTTACCACGTGTACCAAATGTAGTATAGTTTTTCCTTGTACTAGAGATATAGGGGCTCATTCACCACTGTGCGTAGTGAGCTGCGAAGCCTTCGGCTCACTTCGCACATGGTGAAGATTTAACCCCTTCCCCACCAGGTAGATATTCATTCCTTATCTGTCACAGTTGTTTACAAAAACCATATAAATTCTTAGTTTTCTAACCTAATTTAAGAGTAGAAACATAACATGAAAATGACTGCAGTTCCATCCACATTGTGGACAAAATATACATTTTCCCAATCATACACTTCGGGACATATTTACTAAGACCATTTTGACCATATTAATTGGTTTAACTTCATTTCACTGTCAGTTTTTGTTTCCCTGCCCTTTTGGATTTCCCAGATTTATCAAGGATTGATAAATGTTTCCCCGTCAAATAAATCATTATTGATAACTATCGATCTGCTAACAGGGGCACTTTGCAATGCTTTTTTTATGGGGGTCCCTTCCATTACAGATCGATATCGATGTCTCATTTCGATGGGAAAATATTTTTTCTACTTAGGCTAAATGACAGGACCAACTCCATAGAGAATAATGGGTTTTCACCAGTGGCGGTGGAGAATTCTTTCAGATGATAAAATTGTTTTTGAACAGCTTAGAAAGTAGAAGAAAACAGTGATGTTGTTAAAAATAGGTTGCTTATCCTGCATTTACTAGTCAAAAAACTTTTTGACTTTAGTAAATGTGCCCCTTCTTACATGCACAATGGCTCACAATGAATGCCTTTTTCTTTCTCGCACATTGTATGTCTGTCTCCAAAGCACACACATTGAATATACCATACACCGACTATGGAATTGTCTGATGATTCCTTTGCTTACAGGTACTTTCACCCTTTTTCATGTTCTATATAAATGAATACCAGCTGTCTCAGTCTTCTGCTCAGGTCCTTATAACAATATACACTGAATTTTAACTTAAACCCGGAATATTCCCCTGCAATCCTTCTTGATCAGCTTACTGCAAACTGACAAGCAAATCAATAGGTGGAGGGGTTTACCGCTTCTTGCCCCCCATTGATGTTCATGCTTCCCCACAACACTGCAGTATTCCTTTTATAACTTTCTTCCTCTAGAAGTAAAAATTATTTCTACTTCAAACCTTCTTAGTATCACAATCCAGTCAATACAGGAGTTAAAGGACCAGTAATGGAAAAAAAATCATTCAAATTTGGATTGGCTATCAGTTATTTAAATACATAAAATTTATATTTTAAGTTAGGTAAATTAATTGTATTGCTGTTTCTGTTTTTATCTTCATTAATGGAAGCTATGTCGTTAAATAGACCTCACCAGATCTAATGCTGTGTGTGTGTAGGTCTAGCCAGGACACATACAATTCTATCTGTTTATATCTTTTTGTGTGTATGGAAATTGGGTAAATAAAACTTGATCTGTTTGCGTTCTGATGTGGCCCAGTTGGTCTACGTTAAAATGCAAACACTAATTCTAATTTAGGTTGTACTAATGAAAATAAACATTTAGTAAATATATATGTGTTTGAAATAATGTACGTTTATACAGTGCTTCTCTCTGTCATCTTCCCTGTCATCCTGACTTTTTTTTTTTTTTCCCTTTGGGTCGGGTTGACATTATAGCTACTCCAATCAGATCCCTGCTAGATTGTGATTTAAGGGATCTGATTGGAGGAGCTATATTGGCATTCATTTAGCTCCGCCAACCTGACACTTAGGAAAGAAAAGTCAGGCTGACAGGGAAGATGACAGAGAGAAACGCTGTATAAAGGTACATTTTTCAAAATAAGTATACTTTTACAAAACGTTTATTTCATTAGTAGAATTTAAATTAGTATTAGTTTTGAGGTGACAGGTACACTTTTAATGCATGCGGCTTTGGTATATTTTCAGCCAAAATTATGATTATGTAGTTTTTGAGACTGGGTGTAGAAACAGCAACATTTGAGCAGCAATTTTCCAATCATACCAAGCTTCTAAAAGCTAAAAACACTACTACTTGTGCTAACTTAAACTGGAATGTATTGTTGTGCATGGACTTCTTATAGTTACTAATAATATTTTACCGCCTAATAACTGTTTTCTTTTAATGCAGAAGAGGCAACTAGCAGCACAAAGTTTAGCATTCAACTTAAAGGATAAAGTATTCTGTGAACTTTTCCCAGAGGTAGTAGAGGTGAGATCTTTTGTAATGTTAATTATGTAATCCATTCTTCTTTATTTCCTTATTGTAACACTAAGAGAATACTGAATTAACTAAATATGTACCTTTTGATTTACTCATCCCTGGTTATAACTTTATTATATTGCACATGAACACTTCTGTATTTTCTTTAACTGAGCTGATAGAGTGATGGGGCTGAATGATTTTATCTAAGGTTTGCATTCCTATTTTCTTATTGTTCAGCTCTCAGATTATGGGGGTTATTCACTAAAGTCCGAATTGTTGCTTATAGGTGAGAATTCGCCAGATAAAGACAGTCGCAAGAGATTGCTACTGTCGCAGTCGCGTCTTTATAATGAGCATATTGTTGTAGTCACGACTTTATTATGGGAAAATTGTGACAATCTTAACTTTAAAAATTTGTTGCGACTTTACAATGGGAAAATTGTAGCAGATTTACTATGGGAATCCGCTGTTTGCGAATTCGAGTGTTGAATTCACACCTTATTGAATAACCCCCATATATTTTAATGCTTGGTTAAAGGACCAAATACATCAGAAAAAGAAAACTCCTATGTTAATTGGCATAGCTGATAACCCTACTGATTAAAGGAGAAGTAAACAGAGAAATGAAATTAATACATTATAAAATGTAACTGGCACTAGGTGCCAACTTCCATAAGCATTTTTGGAGTTACAAGTCAGTTTCACACAGCTATGAAGCTACACTCTTGCTTCCCCTCCTGACTGGCATCGGCAGTGCAGAGCGGCGTCAACATCCTCACGCCTACTCCAGGCATGCGCAGTGATGATTTCACCAAAAATAGTAAGTACTCCCTGAAATTGCAGTGGTGATTTCACCACTCAGATTTTGGTGAGTACTTAGAACTTTTGGTGAAATCTGAGCAGTGAATTCATCACTGCGCATGCCTGGAGTAGGCATGATGATGTTGACACTGCTCTGCACCGCCGATGCTGGTCAGGTGGGGGAGCCAGAGTGCATCTTCATAGCTGTGTGAAACTGCCTTTGAACTCCAGAATTGCTACTCCGTTCCATATGAAAGTTAACACTTCCAATCTAGTGCCAAATTACTCTGGTTCCTGTTGCTAAAAATCAAATGTGCGACAAAACACACCTTGAAGTAACCCCATTTTTAGAAACCCCCCCCAATAATCCCATTTAGATTAGCATGGTAGTTATTCTTATACTGGTAGGAATATTCATTGGCATAAAAATTCTTGATTTGTTGGCTTTTGTTTTCTTTCATGTAGTTGCAGCCATCTTTGTTCTGTTAAGCAAACAAACCCCTGTCCTATTGTTTCCTATGGAAATACATATTCATGAAGTGCCCCAGAAAGCCCAATTTGGCTAGAACCAGCAGAGAGAGAGAGCACAAAACATTAATCAGGAATTAAACTGTAAAGATGACATTTTTACAGGTACATAGGTATAGTAATAACTGTCCTGCCAATTCAAAATGCATTTTTTTCTATTGCTGCTAGTCCTTTAAGCTGTGAACTGTGCATTCTGAATTTGAGAAGGTGTCCTATATCCATTTAAAGTAAGGGGTAAATGAAAGTTCATATTGGGCATCTTAAAGACCTCCACCATTGTTTGAATGTATGACTGTAAGAGAGCTGATTTTGAAAGAGGAAATTTTGTCCATTGGAATATTAGAACATGTTATCAGTAGTTTTTCTATAGGACTGCATCTTAACTTATTGTAGTAGCATGATGCAAAAATCTACCTGGCATACAAAATGAAATGACCGTATCACATTGAAACATAGTAATGGGACAATTTATTAGATCTGAATCTTGCGTGCTGCATCTGTCATTTTGTAGTGTAAACAATTTAGGGGGTAATTCAGGAAAGATCGAAGTACCCTTGCGAAGCTTCTCATCATTTTGCCGAGTCGGGTACGCGCTCACTGGTCTTCTGCACGTGGAGATCAGCGAACGCTTTAAAGGTACTTTGGCTCCGCGAGGCGCGTTGAGTGGTCGCCTCGCCGAGCCAAAATACCTTTAAAGCGTTCTCTGATCTCCGCTTGCAGGAGACCAGTGAGCACATACCCAATTCGGCGAAGTGATGAGAAGCTTTGCAAAGGGTACTTCGATCTTTCCTGAATTACCCCCTTAGTGGCCAGCTCCAGTGTGCCTAAAGTCTCTCTTTATATTACAGATTTCATGTTTGTCAGTTGGAATGACTCAGTTGACAGCACACATTTGTTGTTCTCTATTATTTTCACTTAATTCTGTGCACTAGAGAGCATCCAGATATGTTGCAATCTGACTACTCATTATCAGGTTCATCCACATTCATACAGTATCTACAGAGTTTTGTGGGTATTAAGGGGCTTATTCACTAAAGTCCGAATTGTGGCGAATAGGTGCGAATTTGCCAGATAAAGACAGTTGCAATAGGCTGCTGCAGTCGCGTCTTTATAATGAGAATTTTGTCGCAGTCGTGACTTTATTATTGGAAAATTGTAGAGACTTTACAATGGGGAAATTGTAGCGGATTTGCTACGGGATTCTGCTGTTTGCAAATTTGACATTCGAATTCACACCTTAGTGAATATTATATGTTCATGCGTTGTCAGTGTGTTTAGTATGACATGGCCTTAAACATCAGAATTCATAAAAAAACATGACTGATGGATATATGTTCACTCTGTCATTCTTTCTCCTTTTATAGGAAATCAAACAGAAACAACGGGCACAAGAAGAGCTTAACAACAGGGCACAGACTCTTCCTCTTCCTGATGTTGTACCAGACACAGAAAATCACCATGGCCAGAATGGAGCAGCACTTCTCAATGGTCATGCCCCACTGGCAGCAGCAAATCACCCAGGCCTACAACAGCCAAACCGAAACCATGGACTATTGGGAGGTGCACTCGCTAACGTATTTGTCATAGTTGGTTTTGCAGCATTTGCCTACACAGTCAAGTATGTACTAAGAAGCATAGCCCAGGAATGACGGGCTTGTCTAAAATAAAAAAACAGAATCAGAGACCAAACTAGCACTAGTTGGAAAAAGAAAATGGACTACTTGGTGCAGTTGAACTCACTTATCTCCTCTGTCGGGTCATTACTATTTGTGCTACTGTTGTGCAGGTGATTATACCAGTTGGCTCATGAGTTTAATATGATATTCTAGAACAAGAGAACATTTGTTGGGTGTTTTCCATGCAGAAAAGAAAATAAGAACCTGTTGTATGTTCACTGCAGTCTGGTGGTTGTTAACTGCCAGATTTCCTCATTTTTACCATCTAATTACCGTAGTACAAACAAATTTCTGACCTTTCGAAAAAAATATAATACTGTACACAATATTTGGAGGCAGCTGTATTGTATCCAGCACTTTTCTAAGACTATGACATCTGTGGCCATATTGTAGTTGCACCTCTTTATTCACTACACAATGCTTTTACAGACTCCAAAACATTGTTGCTTTGGGGATATCCATCAACCAGTGGTTAAGTCACTGTGTTTATGTACATGTTTATTTTTAAGTTGAACTGTACGTTTTAGGTATTTCAGTAAGTTTTTTTTTTTTTTTTTTTTTATAAATATGAACCATAAAATGAATACTATTTCAATTAATTTATATTGTGATTGGCATAGAAAAATTACATTAACTATCTAAGATGATTTGTTTACTGGCAAGACCACCTGAAACCTGTTGTAGTATGTTCTGTAGCATAGTCTCCAGATTATTTATTCTAAACGGAATGTTTAGGAAAACATGTCCTTGCATAATGCAATTTTATGCAGCTGATATCCTTCTGTAGAATGGAAGTCAATAAAACTGAAAGTAAAATATCCTTCAGACAGAAATAAATTGCCTGGGTCCTGATTATAGAAATAGATGAAACATTAGTAAATGTGACAGTTCATTTCTGTCTAATAGGTCAGCATTTTTGCTGTGGTTAGTTTGCAGAGAATGCTTTTCGGTGTTATAAACAACAGACAGTTAGAATTGCATGACCTATTCATGTAAAAAAACAAAAAAAAACAAAAGTATTGTAGAATAAATAGTTTGCAGGCACTTGTAAAATATAATTTACTGCAGTGTTGCTTTCAGAAACTCAGTGATTTACAGTCGGGCCTGTAGCAAATATTTTTTGCTGTGACATCAGCCAATCTAAGAGCATTGATAGGTCAGAAAACAGTTTGTATGATCAAAGCTATCTTTAAAAAAAAAATCACAAATATCTTTCAGTTCTCTATGTTGTTTTTATTGCTATCTTATGTTTTTCAAATATTAAAAACTGTCAATAGAATTATTTAATATACTACCCGTCCTATTCTACTCTGATGAAAGGACTACATCTACTAATATGTCACTGTTATACTGTTATCAGTACCTCTATTTGGGACATTTAGGGGGTTATTGACTAAAGTGTGAATTCAACTGTCGAATTCTCAAACAGAGGATTCCCATAGCTAATCCACGACAACTTCCCCATTGTAAAGTCACGACAATTTTCCCATAATAAAGTTGTGACAATATTCTCATTATAAAGACGCGACTGCGACAGTAGCAGCTTATTCACACCTATACGCAACAATTCGGACTTAAGTGAATAACCCCCTTAAAGTGGACCTATCAGGTCCAATATTGTGAGTAGCAGGGGCCTAATGTATAGCTCAAAACGATTTATATGTAGGGTACCTTACTTTGTTTCCATGGTGCACTGCCATAGCCACACAACCAGGGGGAATCTTACTTTGTGCCTTCTTTACTCCTCACTCTACTCCCTCCTAGATTGTGATTTCAAGTATCTGATTGGAGGAGCCACAGTGATAGTAGTCTAATTGCTTTGTTCCCTTCAGCTCAGCTTGGAGTTCATTAACAGTCACTGAAAAGTAGAGACTACAAGAATCATCTGTAAATACAAGCCGAATGCCTATTCATGAACTGGCACTCTACATAGACTATCACCTGCTTCCTTCTAACATATTATGTGGACCTGACTATTTTTTTGTGTGAATCCGTTACAAGAAGCTAGAGAACCTGAAAGGTTACAATGATTGTTTTAGTACAATAGTGTGAGGAAAAAAACATTACATATGCATTTCTTCATCTTTAGGTGTGCCCAGAGAAAACATTAGGTCATATTTATTTTTAATAACTTACGACAATTGCCAACCAAAAAGGAACATGTCTTTTTACTGAAGGTTGTAGAAATAAATCCTGCAGGGACTTTTAGAATGATCAAAGTGAATCACATTGCTCGTTGATGTATGTATAGTGGGTGCAGAGGTTTTGTGCTGCCAGAGTTGCAGCATGGCAGATGAGTAAAACCTTGGCTTTTCTGAAAGGAAGCTTGCTTAAAGAGCCAGACAGGAGGTGGATGATGTCCAACTTGAGTGAAAGCAATTCAATTTACTACAGAAATATCAAGATATAATTAGATAAAGAAAGCCTGTTTTACAATGAAATTCCCATAAATCTCCCACTACCAGAGCGTTTTTAGAACTACCTCAAGCAATTTTGTTAATGTTTTGCATATATTACACGTCATCTTCATTTCTTTGATATTCATGTTTAATGTCAGAGGTTTATAATCCTCCACTCCCTCTGTGCCCCAGCATTCTTGGGCCTTTATGGTTTATCAAACCTTATTGCAAACCCCAGTTTATGTACATGAATGTAAAGCATCTTGAGTGTTTCCTTAGTAAGGCT
The DNA here is from genome assembly GCA_019650415.1 of Pipa parva. Lineage (NCBI taxonomy): Eukaryota > Metazoa > Chordata > Amphibia > Anura > Pipidae > Pipa > Pipa parva. The sequence continues at coordinate 3,204 of WMED01019336.1, read as the reverse complement.
GTGATTGAAAACTAGATGCCTTTACACTTTTGACCAGTTATTGTAGAATAAGGCTAATGCTTTAGTCACAAGATGCCCAACTGTTTTTTTTGTTTTGTTTGTTTGTTGTAAGAAAACAGCCACAGAACTTGAGCTACAACCCAAAAGCAAGGTTTTCTTTTAGATAGGTTGTCCCGTTTGTCATTATACACAGTGCTTTGCAGACCTTTAATAAGGTTTCCTGTCCAATGACTCTCTATGTGTAAAGCTAGATCAGTGGTTCTCCATATTTTTATTTGCTACAGCTCCTAGACATTCTTCAAATACGGGCAGGCGAACTGAGTTTATGCCAAGAATTTTTTTTTTCTATACAACCATTTATTCCTTGTGTATTGCTCAAAACAATGGACCCAATACTAAGACACGTTAATTTAAAAACTTATACAAAAAGGACTCTGCATTTCAATTCAAGTTCCTCTTTACCTAGTGTAATTTTTTTGTTCCTTAGAAATACCATTCTTTGTCCTAAGAAACAAACAACATTTTAATTGTAATTTTTCTTGTGGATGAAAACATTTAGGTGGATATTTACTAAAGTTGAAAATCTCATGATTGAAGTTTTTGACAGTTATCGTCATTATTTTGGAGAATTTAGGTCATTTTTTGTTGTTGGCTATTTATCAAGCTGTGATGTTTGTTATGACAGAGAAGTATGTGGTAAGTTTAAGGATTTCGAATACCTGCTGCTATTGCTGCAGCGCTAATAATCTCTACACTTGGGGTCCACAGGACCTCCACACCTACTTCCCAGCATCACCCCCAACCAGCGCTAATAATCATTAACCATCATGTATGCGGTAATGATTTAAAATGCAATTATTTCCATAGTGCTACTGTAACATTAGCGCTACGGAAATAATTTGTTTAAACTAAATAAAACTCATCTACTAGGGTCTAGGACCCCCACATCACCCCCATCCAACACTAATAATCATTAACCAGTTTTTCTGATTTAAAATTCAATTATTTCCATAGAGCTACTGTAACAGCACTATGGAAATAAAATAAAAACCCCATCTATTAGGGGTCCCTAGGACCCCCACACCTCCCCCCAACATTACCCCTCATTTAGTGCTAAGTTAGGGGGGATTGCCAAGTGCTGGAAATGGCTCCCTGGGAGCCGCTCCTTTTCCCCCTACCCCCTGTCCCTTTGGGCTAGAGGGGCATGTAGTATAAAAAAGGAGTCCCTAGGACCCCTATCCCCCCACCCTCCCCCAGCACTAGGTAGAGTGGGGGATCTGTACAGATAGGAGCGTCTTCCAGGGGGCCGCTCTTCTTCCCCCTACCCCCAAGTCCCTGTGGAGTAGAGGGGACATAAAACAAGTAGGGGTCCCTGAGACCCCTATCCCACCAACCACTATGCAGGGGTGCCGGGAACACTACTGGGAGGGGGTCCCACTGGACCCCTTCCACCTGACCCGGTAACCAAGTGGGGTATGGGGGCATTAAGCTTAACTAAGGGGGTCAGGACTGACCCCCCACACCCTCACTCCCCTTTTAACCAAGGGGGGGTAGGGGGTCCCTCAGCTGGAGGGGGTTAATTGCTGACCCCCTCCCATGGCTCCCAACCAAATCAGTGCTATGTGGTTGGGGTCCCTAACCTAATTATGTCCCTACCCTAAGTCTCTCACCCCCTACCTAACCATGAGGTGAGGGGACTGAAGCGGGACCCGCATCCCCTAACTAGTGGGATTTCGGTCCTTCACACTTTCTGTTAAAGAAAAAAAAAACACATAAACTAAAAAAGGCAGCAATAAAAAACTAACATTCAAAAAAAATCAATAAATCTTTTTTCAACCTGATTTTATAAACAATTATTTAAAATGACATCATCCATAAAAGAACTAAGTAATCAATTTACTCACCGCTCCTGAGGTCTTCTCTTCTAGTCCATGAAGTAGTTGTGAATGGGCCAAAGTTGTCTTCGACACCCTCGATGCTTATTTTAATCCGCAGTCTTGGTCCAGTGAAATCAGGAGTCTTCTTCGAAGCTGTTGATGTGTTGGAGAGTGCTTTTTGATGTTAGTGCTGCAGTTTAGTATACATCTGAATAGTTTCACCAGGTCTAGAGAGGCAAATCATTTTGAGCGATAAGTTTGAGCGTAGTAAGCAAGAAAAATGTAGTAAATAGCCTTTGTGTAATCTGTGTTATTCGATGTATGAATGATATTGCTCAAAGTAGGCGGTATACAGTGATAACTAGTGTGGGGAACCCAGAAAAGGGATTTAGTAAATAGAAGGGATCAATAGTAGGTAAAAAGGTGTTCGATTTCAAAACGAAAATCAATTTGGCTTTAGTAAATAGGCCCCTTAGATTGTGTAAAGAGAAGAGAGAACATTCTTACAGCAGATTCTCTTTTTTAAAAAAAAATACTCTGTGCATTAACTTCTTGGGATGTAAAGGTAACTATGTAATACTGAATCGACCCACCGTTACATGCAATTTCTTAGTGGGCCTTCCTGTAGTTGCGAAATGCCATTTTCCTGAGGGTAGTGTAAAGGAAGAAGGGTTTTGGAGACAAAAAATAACAGCCAAGAAAAATAAAAGGAACTGGAAAGGGTGGACTGAAAGGAAAATCCACTGATTATTGGGCCCCTGATCTCTTGTTTCCTGTTGGGACCCAAGCATTGCAGTCTGACACTGGTCCCATATCTTTTATTGCAAGGCTGTTTATAACAAAAAGTGCCATAATAATCTGTTTTTAATCAACAAAAAAGTGTTTCCTTAAAGCGGTGTATACTTTTTTAGTAATCTAAATTAACACTAGAGAAACTGATTTACTGCCAAGTTTTTTGTTGTTTAGCTGAACCAACTTAGTGACTCCAACTTTTTTTATGTAATTAAGTTAAATAGTTCTTCATGAGAATCCAACTCATGTTATGCAATCAGACAGCTGGTGTCCAACCAATCTGCAGCATGCTGGGACTTTGTGTTCCTACTCATTGGTTCCACACTTGCATCCCTATTCACTCCCTATGCAAGGAATCTGTTGTGATTTTTTTTTTTATGTGTTGCATCGTTTTCTTTAAAATATCATTTTATAGGCTGACATTATAACAGAAATATAATAAACCAGGGGTCCCCAACAGGCGAACTGCGGTCCGGATCCGGACCCAAACTCCATCCTGTCCGGACCGCGGTAATGTGCGCTACAGCACAGACAG
>WMED01019335.1:0-12456 GCA_019650415.1 Pipa parva | reverse complement strand
TATAAACTTTGATTGATAGCAAGCTTCCTAGCTATATACAGCACCATGGAAGATATTGGCTCTATATAAACTTTGATTGATAGCAAGCTTCCTTGCTATGTACAGCACCATGGAAGATGTTGGCACTATATAAACTTTGATAGCAAGCTTCCTTGCTATATACAGCACCATGGAAGATATTGGCACTATATAAACTTTGATAGCAAGCTTCCTTGCTATATACAGCACCAAGGAAGATGTTGGCACTATATAAACTTTGATTGATAGCAAGCTTCCTAGCTATATACAGCACCATGGAAGATGTTGGCACTATATAAACTTTGATATCAAGCTTCCTTGCTATATACAGCACCATGGAAGATATTGGCACTATATAAACTTTGATAGCAAGCTTCCTTGCTATATACAACACCATGGAAGATGTTGGCACTATATAAATGACTAGTATTTCTTCATAGTCATTGTAAAGTTTTAAAGATGTAGATCCCATGTTATAGCTAGTTTTTCTTGTCGATTTTTAGAGATTATATTGGGTCCATGGGTAACCTTTTCTACTGTAATCTTTTGTCTAACAGTTTTATTTTTCTTGCTCCTTCATGGGGTAAACTCAGTCATGCCAGCATATTTTAAAAGAGTTAACTTGCATTTGACAAACTATATATGCAATTTGACCCTTTAAAAAGGCAGTCTGCTACAATAGCGACACACTTTTTTTTTTTTTTTTTTTTGCCAATGATCTGCTCAAATGTTAAATTCCAAAATGAGCATTCACCAGATTTTAGTTTTAGGTTTACATTTGCAAGATCTCTTTTTATTTCTCTGTTAAAAAAAACCCTTAAGATAGGGATACGCTAGCAAATATATGCACTTGTTTTGTGTTTTGTTTTTTTAAAGTGTGTTGCGAAAATACACCGGCACATTTACACTGGTGTATTTTCATATTTTCAGGATGTATTTTATATATAAACAATAAACATTTATGCAACGCTTTCCTCCTTGTGTGGCCGCTATTGCTCAGTTCCTATTGCTACTAGCATGGTAGCATTATTCTCATTTGTATCCGTATGTTTGCAAAACTTGGCATGAAGTGTTCCGGTTATTACTTTCAGTGGTTTTTTTCACATTTTTGCAGTTTTTTCGCAATATGTTAAAAAAAAGCACACATATGCGCTAGTGTGACACTGGCCTTACCTTTCACTCCTATTTCCTAGTGTAATACTTATTAAGTACCATTAACACACAAAAAAACTAAATTACCATCATTAGGATGAATATGGCAGGTGTTCAAATACAACACTTGTAAAAATGTTAAAAGAAGGAAAACAAACACAAAGCTATTCAATTTAAATTCCGAGATAGCATTATTTCAAGTGCTGTTTAGGAATAAATGCCATTCCAATCCACATGAGATTTTTTTTTTCTATGAAGTAAGATGAAAAACAATATTATTGCTGCAACAAGTGTGAACAAGACTGTGCATTTCCATTGAGTTCAATGGTATTTTGGTAGCTGCAGCTACTAAATGCACTGCATGAAAGCAGCAGGCACATTCTGTTCCCAGCAACTCTTGCAGTCTTTGTTGCCAGTATAAACCCCATAAGAACTAATGATAAGAAGCCACAACAACTTTTTGTTGCAGCTTCTGAGTTGCCAGTGAAACCCGCCCTTATACATGCTGTAGCAAGCTGTTTGCTTGTGGTGGCTTCACCTTACATGAACAGTGCATGCTATGTCCTGTAAGATCACTATCCTTGCTTGATTATTAAATGATCTTTGCTGTTCCATAAGATTGGGATTATTTAGCATCAACGCTGATGTAATATTGTCACCTAGCAGGTATTCACATGACCTATTAGTCAATGGTCTGATTTTGTATAATGTGTAAGGCTAAGGATATACATAGGAAAATTATTTAGAAGGCCAAAATTCATATTGAGTTCATTCAATTATCCTAAAATGTTGATCCAGATAAAGGCAAAAAATCCACAAGACAAAAGATGATTATCTTAATTATAGGGACTTCAAATATAGTAATCAGATTAATTCCCTGGATTAAGAATTCTCCTCCAATTGTGTAATATCCATAAACTGTAATATTCTTACACTCAAGGAAGGTATTAAGACCCTTTTGAACTCTCAACTTCCTGAAGCAGAGAGTTCCATACCCTCACTGTTCTTACCTTAAAGAACTTCCTACTATTTTTGTACATGGTGTACATGGTAACAAAAATGCAGGTCCTACCAATATTAAATCACAGGGGACAGTATGACATGATTGATAAATTGTAACTGCAGGGTACTGATATACTGTGCATTTTGATGCAGAGCTGTTTAACATGTGGGTAAAACACAGAATCGCTAATAGTTCACATGTATTTACTTGTAATGCAAGCAAGCTCTTAATGTGGCAAATTCATACAGACCTCTCTCCCTGTTATAATCAGTGGATACTGCTGCTGCTTCGTTGCCTGAAAAGCAGATGCATCTTATTGATGTAATCCTCCATGTGTTTATTCATTCCATGTGTTATAACCTCAGCAATTTTCCACTGATTAGAGTGAGAAGTAACTTCTGTGAATTCCCTGCTCTGCATGTCCACTTTGATCATTGCTTTAACGCGGATTGCCAGTTGCTACTGTTTACATCCTGGGCATGTGTTTACCCAAGAATAGTAGAGGGGCTGATTATTGTTCTTGGATTTCAGATCCTTTGGCTTATGGCACACTATTGTCATTTAGATCATCAGTATATTTTTGGGTGCATAATACCCAGGCACAATTGTATATATGTATTTATTCATTTATATAGCAATGATATTTTACACCGCACTTTAAAGAAATTCACCATTCATTTCACTCTCTGCCCCATGGAGCTAGTTTTCCTATTCAGTCACACATACAGATGTGTGGATTGTGGGATGAAACCGGAGTGCTTGGAGAAAACCCACACAGGTGCGGGGAAAACATACAAATTCCATGCAGATGAAGTCCAGGGTGGAATTGAACCAGAACCTAGCGCTGCAAGGCAGCGGTGCTAACCACTGAGCTACCACTCTGCTCAATTTGTGCATTCTATTATAGTCAAACTATGGTGTAAATTGATACTTATCTAACAGCAGTACTAAGTGTAAGTGCACTGAAGCTAGAGCAGTATTCATCTGCCGATCCACAGCACAGGATAGTCACATGAATACATTGCCACTCTTCCTTGCTTTCCAGGTTATGTGAGTAATGTTGGTCCTTCAGATAAATCTGCCCCAAGCTCCAAAGTTTTTCCAAAATTAACTGACTGCGCTTGTCCAGATCGATCTGCGCATGCGCAGTCTGTTAATTTCAGAAAAAGTTCAACAGTGAAATTTTTCCTTTGATAAATAAGACCCAAATTTAATTCTTCTCAAATAATTTTTCTAAACATTTAAGTTAATGTTAAAACCTAGCAGACTGTAAGTTACAATGCAAACTTATTTTAAGACTTTAATTACAGCTATCCATTTAGCTTTTTTTTTTTATACATTTTTTTTTATGCCTATGACTTTGAAAGTATTAAGACAGATGTCTGTTTAATTGGCTACAGTTAACAGTGATCATTCATGTTATGACTGTTGCTCTTGAAAGGGAACTATAGCTTATAAGATTCTGATACTTTAACATTAATCCCAAAACAAACATGTTTTCTTTTTTTATTCATTTTTTTGTTTAGTTTCCCTGCTGACAACTCCTGACATTTTCAGGTTGCTCCCTCGGCAGGTGGTCCAAACATGCTTAGTAAAATCCCTTGTGCATAAAAGAGAACATTGTATATTTAAACATTCAGAAAACACAAGATTTGTTTGAAAACCAAATAATTCCAAATAATAGAGCAAGATGCAATTTTGTAACATTCTTTTCACTTTAATAACTGGGTGAAACTTCACCTAAGAGTAGGTACCCAAATAACTAGAAAAGGTGAGAGCAAGAAGGTAAGCAAAAATTCTATTTACCTTTTTTATTGTGCATAAAATAAATATCGATACTGAGGGGTTATTGACTAAAGTGAGAATTTAACTGTCGAATTCTTAAACAGCGGATTCGGTAGCAAATCCGTGACTGCGACTGTATTCCCATAATAAAGTCGTGACTGCGACAATAGCAGTCTGTTGGGTAGTGTGCGACCCTTTATGCAACAATTCAGACTTTAGTCATTTTAGTTTATTTATAAATATTGAAAATATTGTCTAAAATATCTTTAGTAAGACAATACAGAAACGTCTATTGCACATTTCTGATCAGTTGTGCTGGATAGAATATTCATTGCAGGAGATTTAACAGGCATAAAGCAGAGCCCAATCAGGTGTGAGCAAACTGACCCTGTAGAGTCAAGGGGCCAGAGTAACAAAGAAATAGAACAATAGACGTTGAAATAATGAAAAATAATAGCAATATAGATCAGTTTGCACTGTAATTAAAAGCATAAAGCTATCAAGCTTCTCCCTTAAATGAAACCATTAATAGTGAAGTCAAATTACAGATACAAGATAGGAGCTTTTGCCTTCTATTTTTCAACAGGTGAAACATTCCTTTTCACTTAGACTGGGGTCACTAGTTTTTTTTTCACATCTGGGGAGTTTTCAGAAAAAAACATGTGTGTGTAACCTGCCGAGTTTAAAATGCAATGATGCTGCCGGCATCGCTTTAGTGTGTTGGTGTGGCCATACTAACGCATTTTACATGAGCAGCCTTTTCCAATGAATGTCACTGAAAGAGATTTGAACAGTGTTGGCGGGAAAAACTGAGTTCTTAATTAAGTAAATGGAAACGGTATAGCCATTCACATTGCTTGCATAGAAAGGCTAACTATCTGCAGTTCAAGTATGGAAACCGGCACTCCCAGAAGTAAAAGCAAGAAAAGTTTATTGCTTCATGTTAAAAACAGTGTGCATCATGGTGGATAAAAGTTAGGCATGTATGATGGCACCCCCTAACGCGTTTCGTGCATTAGGGCACTTAATCATATGAGTGTCCATACTTGAACTGCTCATGAAACTGCTTTCTATCCAACCTGAGCACCCCATGCTTTACTACCTTTTTGACTGAGGCGGACACACCCAGGGATTTGCAGCACCTACAACCACACAGTAACTATCTGCAGTGTTACCAAAGCAGTTGCAAAGAAAGTCAATTGTATGAGATCATTTCCACCACCATGACAAAATCTATTGCAAAGACTATTCAAGCAGCTGCCCACTGAACACAGTTGTGTATGTTTTTTGGGGAGGTTTTTCTTTGAAATTCGTTGCAATTGCAATTGGAGCCTTAGGGGGTTATTCACTAAAGTCCAAACTGTTGCGTATAGGTGCAAATTCACCAGATAAAGACAGTCGCAATAGGCTGCTATTGTCGCGTCTTTATAATGAAAATATTGTTGCAGTTGCGGCTTTATTATTGGAAATTTGTTGCAATCTTAACATTAAAAAATTGTCATGGTTTTATAATGGGGAAATTGTCGCGGATTTGCTGTGGGAATCCGCTGTTTGCGAATTCGACAGTTGAATTCACACCTTAGTGAATAACCCCTTAGTTTCAGCGTCCTAAAAAAAATACTTCTAGAATATTCAAAATATGCCTTTAAATAGCTTCCATTTTAGAAACTTTAAAGAGACAGGATAGCTCTATTATCACTGAAGTTACTAATACAAATACAGAAAGTGAATACTGAAGTTAACTTTGTTTTCATTGGGAAGTCAGATCAGCAGGTTTAACTGTGCACACTAGAAATGCAATCGCTGTTACTGCCATTACAGTGGCATTCCAATATAGAGAACTACAAATGAAGCTAATTAATGTAGCATGTATTCTCTCTCTTTAATCAAGCAAATTTGTACAGTCTGTTCCCACCAGATGTCAGTAATGTCAATTTAGCAGAGTTTACTCCGTTTTTAGTCATGAAAATCAGTGATTTTTCACTTAGGCTAATGTCACAGCATTTGTAGCCAAAATAAAAACAGATGCAATAGCAGTTTGTGGAGCAAATGCAAGAAAAGACTTTTCTTCTTGCCAGTTTATGATTGGTACCTTGATGCCTAGTATAGCTAACTTGTTTCCCCTAGTACTGGTGCTTTGGGTCAGTTGGGATTTGCCTGTCCCTTTAAATAAATACAGCAGACCAATCAGACTTATAAGTGAATTATAGGCTACCATTATAACATAAATATATAACCCCATAGTATGTGGCAGGCCACAGGACTATAAACAAACTGTCTGGCAACCGTTTCCAGTTCTGCCACTAGCTTTTGCTACCCTGCGGGTGTTTTCCTGTGAATATTATCATGGGGTAGAGCTGTATAAATTGCCATTCAATCCAGTGGATTTGGGGGCTGAAGAGGGTGGAATGGGGTGGAGTTTAAGCATAATGGGGCAGTAATGGGCAGAGTTAAATACTTTTGGACATGGGCCTCAGAATTTGAGGGTTTCCGCAGAGACCGGGTATTTGCTTTGCAAACCCCAACTATTGCAAGTTCCCAGGTCCCTAGTATGACATTGGGATAAAAATATAAAGGCAAGTTAACGCTTAGTAATGTCACAACTACATCTTTACAGGAGCAAGTTATGAACTGGGCATCTCTTAGTATTTTAATTAGACAAAGTAAGGGGAATCAAAAGTAAGGGTCACGGAGCCTTTAAGATATATTTGCATTTGACTTTTATCTTCACATTTGCATTTTTAATTAAGGCAGAAACTGCTATTAGGTTTCCTTTGACAAAGTAACATTAATTATTAAAAAATATATATTCTCTATAATTAATTAGAAATGTACTTGAACCCCTGTGGTTCAGTTTCTGGTACCACTGAGTTTTGGTTTTGTGTATGTTCTTATATTTTTATCAAATGTTTTGATTTTGGGATCTGATTGTATTCAAAAATTATAGAAATAAAAGCATAAAATTATTGTGATGTTTATATTTTATATTTTATTGTTTTATAATGTGATTTCTGCTTTACATTAGTTATTTATGTTCTCTGGTTTGAAATGATGTGGATATTAAAGTAAATTTATGTGATTAGGAATAACCCATGTAAATATGTATAGGACTGAATGGATTGAGGACATTCCCCACCCCCCAATAGTATTTTCATGTTTATTGAAATGATTAAAATGTATTTAATTCTAACGCATTAATAATTAATTTTTATCATGATTCAGTTGTATAAGCTATGTTTTCTATATACTATGGTTCATATACATTTACAAATATACAAATATCCTGAAAAGAGATTCACATATGCATCACTTTAAAAACTGTTGTGAACCACCACTAGAATTTGCTATACTTAGAACTACCAAAGGCTTTCATAGCACTGCCTGGGGTGTTCCTTACATTTATGCTTATGTGAATGACAGTCAAAAAAACTATCCTTGATTACACCTTTATCTTCCAGTTGGAAACTGTGCACTTTATGATGCGTTATATCCCATGTAACCCTCCTAACTTTAATAATTATTGGAGGTTTTGCATGGTCTTTTCTCGTTTTCCTATCTGCTTACTGTACTAATGCTCTCCTGTGTTCTAGATTTCTCTTCTCTCCATGTATCTTGCCATAATCCTTAATAATCCTCTAATTGCCTCTTCATTTAATCACGAAATATAGACTTCTTACGTTCCGTGTTCTTTGGCCCCTACTAGTAAAATCTGATGGATACAGAGTTTCTCCATCTGGTTTTCTAGAGAGATTTTACTGCGGCATGATTCAGTTGCAGAGCACCAAAGTGAACGTTATGTCCAGCTTTCCCACTTTAGAAATATGGTAGAATCATGTTGCAGAGAAAGTCTGCATTCCCTTCCAGTCTAATGAACAGATATGATGGGGTGAGGATGGAAAAAATGTGCAAGTAGCAAGAAGAAAAATATTTGGAACACCAGCTCACAAACAGGGCTTACATTCCTCCCAGTTAATTGGTGAGCTAATTCTACATACGTAATAGTATCTCAGTTACAATATGTGTGTACAGGTGATTGCAGCTGCATCAGCGAAAGCTTTAAAGCTACTGGAGTCAAATCCTCAAGATATGCCTCACCTCACGACCACTCGAGTCGCCTTGCTGAGACTGGAATAGCTTTAAAGCCTTTGCTGATGTCCGCCTGAAGGACAGAAGCGAGCTTGCAACAATTTTGGCAAGGTGAATCGAATGATCGCCAGGTGACTTCGGACCTTGCTAAATTACCCCCATAATCCTTTAAGCTGCAGAAAATGTCTGCGCTATATAAATTCTCAAAATAAATAAATGTATTTGCTGGCGTATAAGACTACTTTTTAACCCTTGAAAATTATCTGAAAAGTTGGGGGTCGTCTTATACGCCGGGTATCACTTTTTTCTCTCCTTACCTAGCTCCTCTGTTGTCCAGCTGTCTGTGCTGAGCGCTACAGCATTCCTCCCCCAGCATTTATGTAACTTCCTGTGAGTGATGGGAAGTTTAATCATTGCTGAGGAGAGGAAACGCTATAGCGCTCAGCACAGACAGCTGGGCAACAGAGGAGCTAGGTAGGGAGAGAGAAAAGGAGGGGGTCGAGCACTAAGATAGCGCCCCCACCCCTCCTTCAGAGGGTAGGGCTTGTAGGGGCAGCACAGTGTGATGGTGCTCTGATAATTTTGGAGACAGGGAGGGCTGGGCAGGCAGGGAGAGCTGACCAATCCAAGCAGGATTTGCACTGGAAGAGGGGTAGTCTTATACAGTGAGTATATCCCAAACTCTATATTTTAACTGGAAAAGTTATGGGTCATCTTATACGCCCAGTCGTCTTATACGCCAGCAAATACGGTAAATTTAGGTTCCATTTTATTTTTCCTTAAATATATAGTAAAAAATAATGATGTTCACATACATAACAGAGAACAGAACAACCCTTTTATAGGTGTTTATGCTATATTGCTGTCCTCAGCTGTTGTATTAATGGAAGTGGAACAAGCACCATCAGTTAATCACAAATAGATTGTGCTGTTCCTTGCTGTCTTCGGACAGTATCTAATCCTAAATATAAATAGATTATGTGACATGTACATCACTTACTGTTGGACAAGACACACTAGCAGCAGTCAGTCGTGTATGCAATTGTGGCTTCCTAAACTTTCCTCATACAGACTATAGTTTGAAGGCTTGAATGTGATTTATCTGGATAAAATAAGAATTTTTTTGTCATGTTACCTCAGAGATGCCTATATTATGTCTTTTTTTTTGATGATTTCTTTTACTGTAAGTGTGTATATTTTAAAGAAGAACTAAGGCCTTACAAAAGTTTACAATTTTGATAATGTACCTAATGCTTATGGCTTACTATACCAGCATAATGGTGATCCATCCCTGTGGTGCTAATGATTTATAACCTCCAAACCTGGCACTGGACACCGACATTGTTAAATACACAGACTTCTGGATAATTAGATTAATATATACATATATGAGAACTAATTCCAAAATAGCAATTCTGCATATATACACATGGCAACCTTCCTTTTATTATATACTTAATGCAGGGCTATGTGGAATTTACTACAAATGCCACACTTTGTATTTTCAATAAAACTCCCTTTTAAGTGGGAGTATTTGCAAAGATACAATTTTGTTTTATTGTTTATGAATAATCCTTTACTGGTATTCCTTAAACTGCTTCATGCAGAATGGAAAGAATAAAGGGGTGTTTAGGAGTGTGTAGTTTAGAATAGGAGAGATGATTTACTGATTCACACAATGCTGAAAACTCTAATACTACCTGTAGCTGAGGCTCTCTAGACAAAGATAACTAGACTTTACCTTTAATGCAGAGTGTTTTTGTTTCAAATGGTGCAATGCCATGAATGAAAGTTAATTCTAGAAAATATTTTGGTTTACATCCCTATCATTTGTACACAGTCTCGGAGCTTTAAATATGTACTAGGGTGTGTGGTATGCTATAAAAATGTGTGCATACCAATATTCAGGTAGTTAGAATATTTTTTGTTTAGGAGGGGTAAGGATTATTTGATAAATATACAAAGAATTAACATTTTTTAATGTTCTGTCTTTCGGGTATATGCTTAGTCATAGTCTTTAAATCTCAGCTAGAGATTTGTAAGGAAAAATAATTTTGTTTACCCAAGTTTCATTTTTTCTTTACCCTAGGCCAACGAGAACAGTCTTCTGAGCGCACAGCTTAAAGGATTTCCCTTGTATCTTCATTCAAATCTTGGTCTGAAAGACTGCAGCATTAATGCTAAATCCCCTCTCTTGTACATAACCCGACCCAACCAGGTGGAAAAGGGGGAACTTCCAGGAGAAGACTGGACTGTCTTTCAGTCCAACCATTCCACCTATGAACCTGTTCTCCTAGCTAAGACCAAGTCGGCAGAGACTATACCTCATCTAAGTGTTGACGCAGCCCTCCACACCACTGTGGTGCAGGACCTCGGACTGCACGATGGAATCCAGAGGGTTCTGTTTGGAAACAATCTTAACTTTTGGCTTCACAAGTTGGTGTTTGTTGATGCAGTATCTTTCCTAACAGGGAAAAGGCTTTCTTTGCCCCTCAACCGATATGTTCTAGTTGACATTGATGATATTTTTGTTGGCAAGGAAGGAACTCGCATGAAGGTGGAAGATGTGAAGGTAGAGAGAGTTTATTTTTGTAAAAAATTTTAAGATTCCCAACTTATTTTGTAGGCATGTAATTCTAACTTTTCTTTTTACCTCTTTGCTTGTGCTTATCTGGATTACTTACTGTAAACATTGTAAATGGTACATGCTATATCTATATTGAGGGGCTTATCATATCATTGATGTGTGTGGTTAGGTTACCGATCCTTTCAATGTGTTAACAGCTTGATGAAAATTCACCACCAGAGATCTGCAGGTATTGTAACTGTTTCCATTTTGTTATTGCAGGCTCTCTTTGACACACAGATGGAATTACGAACACATATCCCCAACTTTACCTTCAATCTAGGTTTCTCTGGCAAGTTTTTCCATACAGGTAAATTTTACAGCATATAAGAATTACTATACCTAGCCTGTCCCTGCATCCTCAGCCTTTTACCTATTTCACCTATAAATAAAAGGTATGCTCGGTTTACAAGATTATTATACACCCCTCCCAATTCTTTAGTTAGATGCCCAACTATGAGTTTTGCACATGTGGCAATACATAAAAAAACATCTCAGCAAGAAGCCTCTATAAGCCGCTCATTGACTTAGCTAATGTGCCTCTGGCAAAAGTGTCCCCACCTCTTTCCAGTGTTTTACTGCGTGAAAATGTCAGTGGACTTATTGTTTCATAATAAAAGTTCTGGGAAGAAAATTGGACGCTGTCACAGAGGTACATCATGTAAGTTAAGTGGGGGTTGGGGGTGTAATTGAGTGTTTTCTCGGGTACATTTAGATTTGCATGGTAGATATTCCTATATAGTACTGAATCATTAAAGTTGAATTCCTTGTGCGGTGCTATTTTGACTACCAGTGGAAATATCTCTCAGGCGTGAGCTCCTGCTAATACGTGTGGGGACAGCAATTTGTAATAACAGATCTGGGCGTCAGGATTTCTTATGAACATGAAGAAAAGCAGTTTATAACCAATCAACACTTAGCAAACAAATGTAATAACTTTGTGCAGGTACTTACAAATTGCAAGCCATTTTAGTCAGTATTATTTTCACCATCAAAGGAACGGTTAATGCATTCGCCAATCAGGTATTCTTTTGGAGAGAAATCACTTACTGATCTATGGGATGGCTTAGCCCTAGTGCTATTACTTAATACCCTGACTGAGATGCCTTCGTAAGAACAACCCCTGGGAGTATTAAACCCACCATCTCCTTGATGGAGCTCCTTCTATTTAACCTAGCTGCACTCTCATTCCTACAATGAGCAACGACAGTGGCTTTTGTCTCTAGCTAGGCTCAGGTGATCTCACCTCTTCCCTAACTAGTAGAGTAAATGACTTCCTTCTGTATTTCCCTCTTGGAACAATCCTTCTTTCTCTTTAGTTCTATATTTACACAATTAAAACAGATTAAATTGACATCTACTGGCTGGAGTTATCAGCTGCAGTTAAAGAAATGCCAAGTAAAACAGATTCAAGGTACGGTATACAACAGCAGGCATAATTCAATATAAAAGCCAGTAATTCCCTACACTTGTATAGCTTTTTGTTTGTTTCTCCCTTTGCTGAATGAAGCCATGTCATACCATCCCCTTCCCAGGCCCATTGTATTCAAAGTAGTAATTAATAATACATATTTATGAAGTGCCTATGAAAGCCCAGTCAAACTGAAAGTAATTGTATTTTTTTTTAATAAATTAACATATTTTTGTAACATTTTTAAAAGCACAAATTTAAATATTTATTAACTAGTAAAGAATGCTTTTCACATTTTTTTTTTAAATTACTGTCCTTTTAATTCTGGTTAATAAAATTAATGATTTTTTTTTTTTTTTTTTTTTGTATATACCT
>WMED01019333.1:0-12456 GCA_019650415.1 Pipa parva | reverse complement strand
GGTAGTCTTATACGGCAAGTATATCCCAAACTCTATATTTTAACTGGAAAAGTTATGAGTTGTCCTATATGCTCAGTCGTCTTATACGCCGGCAAATACGGTAATTATATGTGTGTGTGTATATATATTGATTCACAGATCAGAATTTAGATCCCTATGCAGACTCTAGAACATCAATTTCTGTCATATTTAAGACTTGCTATCAAAACTACAGCAAGTGATGTACTGAAGTGCTGGGGTTCACCTGGAGACAAGATCAGGGACCCACAATCCACTATACCTGCAAATTAAACATTAACTTGTCCACACCTTCTCTGCATCACCTGACTGTGATGTCATGCAACAGTCTGCAGACCCCCTTGTTTCTTAGTAGATCTGTTTTAGGTTTTTTAGTATTTCATCTGTATTAAATATCAATATCTATAGGTGCCTTTTAAATACCCTGTTTTAAAACAACATTCGATATTTTGAACTTATGATTTAGGAATGTTTTAAAATCCTAATCATAGTCAGTAACAGTCCTTAAAGGGTTAAATGGCTACGTGATTAAACTGCTGGTTTCCTAATGGCATCAATAAGCCAGTGTAACAGTGGAAATTCACAGCTCCACCAAACAACTTTAAGCCAAAGATTGTTTGTGTCATAGTAAGGATATGACAGCCTCTCTCCAGTGGTGGCAGCAGATAAGCAAGTTGACCATTGACAACACTATATGCAATATAACAATATGCAAATAAAGAACCTCTATGTAACCAGACTCTCCACCTGTTTATGTATGCGCAGAAGAAGATAAATTCACTTCCTGGTTAATGGGATTGTTCTAAAAATAACTTTGTCACACCTAGGATTGCATTCCCCAGCCTGCTGTGCTCTTGTGGTTTATTCATTCTGGTTTCACTATTAATGATTGGCAGTTAAGCTGTCTGAAATAGAATATTACTATTTTAGGTTCAATAAGACCTGATACACTCAATTACTCACATCATCCACTTCCAGATTTTGTAAAGTAATTGTGACATATTTTTATTTTCTTTTTTCTTAACTGCATTCTGTTGCTTTCTTCCTACTTTTTAGGTTGATTGAAGTATATGAAAAAAGTATAGTGTTTAGCACAATGCAAATACAGACACCATGGATGTATTCTATGAAAATATATTTTCAATCACTTATGAGGAGTATATATATTACAAAACAATTAGAAATACTGGCTAATCTAGCCTCCGGCACATAGAGTAAGAAATGGATGCAAAGCAAACACTTTTGTCTCCAATTTCTTGTGTCAACCTGGCACTTAAAGTGATGTATCCTTGTCGTATTTTACTTGTAATATGTAATGCACTTTTCCCATATCTGTATTATATTTGTATTGCTGAATTGTACAGCGCTGTGTATATTTGTGGCGCTTTATAAATAAAATTATACTTGCATACATACATATGCTGCTGCCCATTTTGCAATGGAGATTTGTGATTCTGTCATACAGGGCATTTGTGCTGTAATGGGGTTTGTGTGCTTCTGGGGTACTGGGCATTCATGTTGCAATGGGGTTTGTGTGCTTCTGGGGTACTGGGCATTCATGTTGCAATGGGGTTTGTGTGCTTCTGTGGTACTGGGCATTCATGCTGCAATGGGCTTTCTGTGCTTCTGTGGTACTGGGCATTTGTGCTGCAATGGCGGTTGTGCGCTTCTGTGGTACTGGGCATTTTTTGCTTTTGGGGTACTGGGCATTCATGTTACAATGGGGTTTGTGTGCTTCTGGGGTACTGGGCATTCGTGCTGCAATGGGGTTTGTGTGCTTTCAGGGTACTGAGCATTTTTGCGGCATGGGGAGGGATATTTACATACATAAATTGATAAATTGCTCCTTGGCTCCCAGTTAAAATAAATATTATTTACATTTTCCTACTTTTGATTTTCAAAGCACTTCTGTTGCCCCTCCCTACGTATCTTCCCTTATTTATTCATATACACCTAGCCATCATCTTCGCTCTTCACAAGGCTACCTTCATGAATTTCTCACTAACACCACCCTTTCTCATCTTAAACCCTTCTGTCTTGCTGCCCCTTATCTTTAGAATTCTATACCCCTCTACCTCTATCAAGAGCAATCCATCAATATCTTCAAATCTAAACTGAAATCTTATCTCTTTTAGTACTAGCACTGGTTTTCATGTCTATATTTTATATTTATGCAAGTATTTATTCTATTTTAAATGTATTATTTGTCACCTATAAGCTAATTAACTGTCACTTTATGCTATTGCACTTGTCACCCTCCTATCTGTTTATGTATTGTATTAATTTATAAGTTAGTCTTCCTCCTATTTAGATTGTAAGCTCATAGGCATAGGCAGGGACCTCCATCCTCCTATTTCAATCATGGCCTGGCACTTAGAGTGATATATTTTCTTGATTATATGCTTATACATTAATTTACTTTCTCTCTGTCAAGAACTTTTCCCTTGTCTGTATTATAACTGTACTCATGGGTTATACAGTACTGCATAACCTAGTGGCGCTTTATAAATAAAAATATACATAAATACATAAGATGCAGAACTTTTGTTCACACCAAGTTTAAGGGTAAACAAATGTATCTTATGTGCCAAAAAAATAAAACAACTGCTTTGTTTTAAATAGGGGAAAACATTATTACCTATAGTTATTACATACAGTGTTTGGCTGCAGCATATCATAGCGTTTATATTCAGTTAATGTTGTAACTTTAAATTATTTCTAAGCTGCCTGTGCTGCAGGTCTGTTATTTATAGACTGAATTCCCAGTTAATGAGGTGCAATATACACTTATCTGACCTGAAGATGCCTAGTGTATACCCAACCATAAACAATCTATAACAGGATATGCATTCCAGACAAGATATGGCATTCTCTGCATCCTTTTTTAACAAACTAGCAAAGAAAGTTATTTTGGTCTCTGGTTTTGTATTTTTTTGTAAACTAAATAAAATGTTGCAGCATACTCTTGGGAATAAATGGAAGCTATTTTGTTTTCAAAAAGTGTCCTCATATAATCCACATTTACGTCTTTGAGATATATCGTATTGCATACATCTAACTCACTCGGCCATAAGCAGGCGTAAGAAAGCTATTGAATCAGGCAGCTAAACACTTAACACTTAATAGACAGTTACCTTTGTCTATTGTTCTGTGCTGCTTTGGAATTGTGCACATGCATAGACAGCTCTGTTGTGGCTTTTGCAGCACGTCCTTTCAATTGAAAACAACTTAAGGGAAATTTACCCTATTCAGAGATAAAAGCTAAATAGTTTACATTACCTCTTAAACTGTAGACAATACAAGATGTATATTCATAAATGCAAATATCCAGAGAAGAAAGGTTCTTTGTGGCCTTTAGAAAATATAAAGTGAATATACCTAGGATGTCAGCAACAAATTATTATTATTATTATTATTATTATTTACGAATGATCATGTCAAACCAGGTTCCAGCATTTAACTAGCACTGAAAGTGCAGACATACTTTTGATCCAGACTCAGTGCTATTAAACACCATAACATACACAGCATGGTAGTACCTTCATTGCTGGAACAATGCACTGAGTATTTCATCAGTATTTCCACAAGTATGGTGTGTGTTTAGCCACAATGTATTTGCAGATAGAGAGAAGATATGACTGCACACCAATTGATGCCTAATCAGGGTGTGGTGCCAGATTTCTTGTGAACCAATCTCTAGCTCCCAGAATCAAACCGTATAAGGATAGATGAATAAAAGATGCATCCACGTAGACCTGACGAAGGGAGGCCACTGCCCTCCGAAACGTTGTTTTGTCACTGCTTGCCCCTGGTCAGTAAAATATTTAGTTATATACCAGTCTACGTGTGTGCAGATTTTATTCCTCTATCCTTATATTGTGAGTTTACCCGCAACCTCTGCCCGTATCCTTTAAAAGCAGTGGGCCAGGTTCATTTGAGGAACACTACTTTTTGCCTTGGTATTAAGTGCAACAGTCTGCTTATGGGATTTTGACCTCCCCATAGATGCAGCCAACAAAGAACAACTTTTGGTATATACTCATGTATAAGTTGAGAAATTTTAGTTTAAAAAGTCATTTAAAATAGTACAGTCGACTTATACACAAGTCAGGTTAGTTTTGAAAGCAAAAAAAAAAAAGATAGCTGACAGAAATAAATAAAATCTTATTGCTATCTTGTATTTTTCCAACAACACTTTAATATGTTATGCTAACAAAAACCCCAAGTTTTACACTCGACTTATATCCAGGGGTCATAGCAAATTTCATAATTGTTGGTCCAAAAACTGTCCTCAACTTATACATGAATATAATAATAGTTTGGTAGTTTGTTTTAGGAATATAAATGGAATATAAAGTAGCAAGTTTAATAATGTTTATATCAAATGAAATGATGTTTTTAAAATAAAAATTTTAAACTATTTTCAAATTACAAACACCAGTACAGTGGTGACAAACCTATGGGACATGTGCCAGATAGGGCACTCAGAACCCTCTCTGTGGGCACATGCACCATCACACATCAGTTGCTTCCTAATGGGGAATCCAGAACAGCTGTTGTCTCAGATCCCCCAGTGAGTAAGCACTCCTTTTAGGTGTGTGTGCAAGTGCACATACAGCCGAAAACTGTCAGTGTAGACTGCGGGTCTGCAGAATACACTGATATAAAACTGCAAAGTGTGAGAGGGGGCTTGTGGAGACAGCACAGTTTGGGGAAAGGGGGTGTTGTAGGGAAGTCAGCACAGAATGTGGATGGGGAGTGATATGGGGCAGGCAGCACAATATGGGGAGTGTTATGGGGCAGTCAGCACAGTATGTGGAGTGATGTGGGGCAGGCAGCACAATATGGGGAGTGTTGTGGGGCAGTAAGCACAGTATGTGGATGGGGAGTGATGTGGCGCAGGCAGCACAATATGGGGAGTGTTGTAGGGCAACTCAGTATCATAAAGGTGTGGTTGGGGAACCACAGTAACTTGAAAGTAAAGGTTGGGGCACCACAATATGGAGAGAGAGAGGGTGGGTGAGAGAAAGGAAAATTGAAGAACTACGCATTACCTTGCACCGCTTTACCTGCTGCTTTGTAGTGCACTATATGGGGGTTCTGCTGCACTGTATGGGGTACAATGAAGAAGAGTCTCCTGTTGGAGGGGGAGGGGTTGCATTTTGGCATTATCACCTAGGGCACCATTAAAACTTATCCTAGTACTACTGTGAGTTGTTATCCTACCGTATTACCAAATCGCCCTTTTTACTTTATACATATAAATCTGAAATACAAACCATTGGATTTGTTTGTTGTGAAACAAGAGCAGCTACTCCAGAGGTAATTGTTCTGTGGGGTGTAGCAGCTTGGCAGCCTTTTGTGGGAAACTAAGTTCCCTTTATTCAGATATAGGTTAGTGTCAGATATGTTACACATATTGGCAATCATGTCTTTATGTGGGATTTCGGCGGTTTTGCTAGCTGTGTATTCAGGAAGTATAGATTCTTCTTACAATGCCTTTTATGGAATTTAGTAAATATTTAGTAAATTGATATTTCCTGTTGTTTTGATCTAATTAAAAAGTACTTCAGGGTAATTTGTTCATTTTCCTGATTAGTGTTGCACATCACAGGAAAAAGAAGATAATTTTAGGCTAAGACTGTTGTAGCTGTAAATCCTAGTTCTTCTCAGAGCTGCCTTTTGCTAATTTTTCCTAAAGCAAGTGAAAGTGAATTTTAATTAGTTTCAGTAGTGGGGAGATTGCTCAGTTAGTGAGCATAGCCCTTGACTTAAGGAGGTGGCGCTAGTATTAGCTGAAAATCTCTTCTGCATGTACTTGTTTTCTTTTTTTCTTTAATTGCTGTGAGTAATCTACGGCAAACCTAAATCTGTAACTTTGACACTCGTTGTAAGTAATAACAGGTGGCTCTTTTTTACAGGCATTAGTTTCCCTTTTAATGCCCATTTCATACGTTTTACAGTTTCACCACCTTCCATAACTGTTCTGCTTTTCTTGCCACCATGACTGGTGAATGGTGTGGTTGTGAATCATTGGTAGGGAAGACTATCTCTTTGTGGTGACATACATCAGCCCCTTTCTTGTACATCTCCTGCAACACAGGCAGTCAGACCAGCTCAGTGTTTAAAAGCAAATGTAGGAAATTAAAATAGGAAGTAAGTGAATGGGTTTTATATCCAGAAATATGAAATTGGGGGTAAGGAGGCATGAAAAAGTAGACAAGCTTAATAGAAAAGTAGATAGAAATGGGATGATGGATATTTTCACCGTAATAAGTGTATATACTATTTACTTCTGTCTAATTTCTGTTACTTTTTTGCCTAGTTAATTTACCTGCTGCTGCTGCTTCCTTGTATATCTTCAATCACAGAAACAGTTACAAGTGGCTGATATTTTTAAATGCAGTGCAAACATGAGAGGCCAGGTGGGTTGTTAGGATCAGCTACATCCATCATACAGTTAATTATTTTGATCTTTCATCAAAAGTTGCAATATAAGCACTGCTATATATGCACCACGATATCATCTGTTACAGATCATGAAAGATTTCTAAAATAAAAAAAACAAAACATAATGTTTGTTCAACTAAAAATAGAAGCACTATGTTTATTCAGCCTAATCGCTGTAGCATAGATTCTAGTTTATAAATGTAACACTAGTTTACATTTGTCAGCAATGTGCTGTAAATAAACATAACGACTTACTGAGTGACAGAATTATTCTACAAGAAAGTATGACATAAATGGCATATTATTGTAGATACATGCATGAGAACCTTGTGCAGGTTTATAATGGACAGTCTGTTCATGTAATCATTATCTGCATTGCGCAATTGCACAGTAAAAACAAAAACACATAAACTAATGAATGTTTGATATTTAATAGTTCTAATTACATGCGCATACTTGACCGAGATAACATTGTAATGGCTGGTTTTGAATTCTGGAAAAATGACCTTTATTATTTTCTTTGGGGTTTCAAAACCAAGCAAGTATTTAGCCCAGCGGTTCTCAACCTGTGGGTCGCACGACCATCTCACAGGGGTCGAGGACCACTGTGGAGCACGGCAGCGCTCGCAGGTCCCTTTTTTATAAGGGATCCTGCGTGGTGACATTGGCCCAGAACATCATCACGTGACGCACGTATGTGATGACGTTTCGCCCGAACGTTACCACGTGACGTGCGTACATGACGACATTGGGCCTGAACGAATTCGCACCTATATGCAACAATTCAGACTTTAGTGAATAACCCCTTTAGTCTCTCCACTCAAATACACCTGAATTTGTTTTGAGTCGCTTTACTTGCCAGTAAGTGTCATACATGTATGGTATTTTATAAAAAGAATAAAAATGATCCTAATTGAACCTTATCCTTATGCATGATCGATGTCATTGTATCAAGATTGCATTTCATTCACCCCAGCAGAAAGCCCAGTTTGGGCAATGTAAGTGGGCTGTTTGTAACCCTGCAAGCCTTGCTGTCTTCTTTAAATCAGCACTTTAAGATTTGAGATGTTTCAGAGAAGGGTCAGTCTAACCCTGATCAACCTTTTATTCGGTTTATATAATGATTGTTCTTTACACTGTGATTTATGCACCTTTGTTTATGGTTTATTTTTCATTATTATGAATAATATTATTATTGCTTATTATTTTGGCTTACTATTTCTTTCGTCTTTAAAACTTGTAATAAATACTACCAAAAAAAACCAAAAAAACGAATAAATATATACAGTATATCCCACTATACTCTAGGTTTATTTATATTATTGATCCCTTTATACTTTGATTTTAGCTGTCTGATTCAGTTTTTCACTTTGTAAGTAATTAAAATATATGTAATGGATATATTCATATCATTAATTTGTAGTTGCTTTTCTAATAGATGAAACCAGATTTGAATGAACTGGCATGGGTAGTTTTTGAGTGAAAAAAACCTAAATCACTGTGTAACCATGAAAACAGGAAAGACATGCAGTGCTAATAGCAAATACATTATAAAACAAAAATGTTAGAAAAATAACAATACCAATAAAAAAAGTCCATAAATCCGCTTGAAAAAAATATGAGCAGCTCCTCTTAATGCGAGTAAACTTCTTCACCCACTTCACATACAGAACTCCAGAAAAAGCAGAGAAGTAAAGCACACAGAAAAAGACACCAAAGGGGTAATTCACTAAAGTATGAATTGTTGCGTATAGGTGCGAATTCGCCAGATAAAGACAGTCGCAATAGGCTGCTACTGTCACAGTCACATCTTTATAGTGAGAATATTGTCGCAGTTGCAACTTTATTATGGGGAGATTGTTGCAATCTTAACATTAAAAAATTGTCGCGACTTTACAAAGGGGAAATTGTTGCAGATTTGCTATAGGAATCCGCTGTTTGCGAATTCGACAGTCGAATTCGTACCTTGGTGAGTAAGCCCCAAAGTGTCTTTTTCTGTGCGCTTTTTTTCTCTCCGCTTTTTCTGGAGTTCTGTTTGTGAAATGGGTAATTTTTACTAAAATTGGTGGGCATATTGGTTAACTTTATAAATACATGTTTGATTGAAAAAGTGCTTCTATATGAATTTATCAAATTGCAGGGAATTGTGGTTCCCCTTGAATGTTGTTTCGAATAAGTTAAATTGCTGTAACAAATTAGCTTAGAAATGTGCCAAGAGCATTCAGACTATATATATATTCTCCTAAATGCTAGAATCTTATTGGCGATTAGGTCTTTTTTTTTACCATAATTGAAGTACTTTGACACAGTTGGCAAACTTATACATACTATATATATCAGCAGTTTTGAGGACAATCCATTTTAATGCAATAGTGTGTCTGTGATATTACAGGTGCCTGTATGTAAAGTAGCAATGAGGCAATTAAACTGAAATAAGAAAAAAACAATCCTCCTTTCATGACGCTAATTGCTTACATGCTTGGAATGCTTGCATGCTGGAACAGCCAAGATGATGATGATGATGATGAAATCACATTTCCTGTATTGGCTCATAAAGTGTCAATAGATGTAAAATTCTTCTAACGTAACTTTCTTTGATTATTTACATAAGCAGAATATAGTACTTCTGTCGGCAATTCTTAAAGCTTGGCCCGGTTTCTAATGTGTGCACTTTCAGCTACTACTATTAATGCTGTTGTTGATGCAGTGATTTTTTTTTTATGCTAAATCTTAGAGCCATGGACGTGACCTTTGGTGCCTTAGTCATTTCCTGAGACCAGGTTAAAATGCTTTGAGTTTTCAGATCTATTGAAGTGCAGTTCACGGAACCCTCTTAATCTCAGTGTTTCTTTTCATTTTTTTAAGGCATTGCAATACTATTTTTGTTGTAGTTTCATCGATCTCTGTTAAACCCCATATGTTTTCATGTTTCCTCCTTTTTAGCAAGGAAACCATGTGTTTGCATTAGTGATGGCAGTTACCAAAGCAATACTCCAATTATGCATTAGACTAATGAGGGGCATTCTGGGAAAAAAGCAGTTACCAAAGCAATACTCCAATTATGCATTAGACTAATGAGGGGCATTCTGGGAAAAATAATGCAAAAGTAGATGAAGCACACAACACTGTTGCATATTTGTGACATTATGACAATACCACCAGTCACATTCATTACAGCACTATTTATAGAATAGACCTTGAGCTCTCGTATAAAAAAAAATGTCAATTCTATAATAACAAAAAAAGAAAAAATTGATCAATTGCTTTTGATCACAGTATGTTTGTTAGCTTGTCAATTAAATTTAAGTCAATTGAACCACTTTTTTTTTTTTTCTTTTTTAAAGATCAGTAAAGCCAGAAAGGAAAAAAAAATGCCATTTGAATGTGGAAAGTAGTTTTTCCTACACTGTACATGTACAACCGCTTAAACCACTTGCATTCAGTGTTGGACCTAGAGGTGTGCGATATTGCTGAAAAATGATATCTCGATATTTTCTGTAATTTCGTGGATAACGTTAAACGATATTTTGCATTATTTAAAAATGTGTTAAGTCTTATATTTCAATTTAGTCAAAAAATTGGATTAGCTGTGTTTGGATTAATCCATGGTTTGTCTGGTTCTGGCATTTTTGCTTGGTGCTGTGTGTGTTGGTGGCTGTTAGGCCTGACACGTGACGGCCTCTATTTATCTATGTGTATAGTTGGGTCTCAGCTTTGTTAGAGCTTGTTAAAATTGTGGCCACTCTGATACCTGCCTCTTGGAAGTCTCTGCAGCAGCCTATTCTAAAGGTATGGAGCTGTTCAATAATGACAGCTTGCATATCGATAACGTGCCGATTACGATATTATCTTAGACGATATATCTCACACACCAATAGTAGGACCTTGAGTGGACTCACATGGCAGAACAGCCTAACAGGGGAGACCTTCTCCCTCGCCAGCCTTGTGCATAACATTTGCCGACCCAGTGGCCAATCCAAAGTCAGTTTAATGCTGTTTGCTTTTAATCTCTTTATGCATGTTTCAGATTCCCAGTAACATTAATACACAACCCTTTGAAAATATGAAACTTGCATCAAGTGTTTAGTGCTAGCTATGAGAGGTGAATTTCAGGGAAGTAATAAATTCCTGATATGACTGCTGTAGTACACTCCCAATGCTTTTTAATGATTATCCTTAGAGATCAAGGAGAAGGGAAGTGGCTAACCAAGTTGCAGCATGCTGCTGAAATGTGTAGTGTAAAAGCAATGGTCAAAGAGAACTTTGTTCCACACTTGTATGTGAGCAGCTGGACTATTGGGGATGGTATGTTTACTACCAAACATAGTACTCTAAAAGATGCCTTGAAATTTTAAATTTGAAGTTGCCTTCTCAATTCTATGACATTTGTGATCTCAGACATCTTTGATCTGATGTGTAAAAATGCGATCACCCACTCAATCCATAACTGCCCTAAAAAGTGAAAATTAATGTCTGTTTACTTTTATATTTTACTTTCTATTGTTGAGTTTGTCAAGAGTATGTACGACGCACTTTATGGATTTACATCTCAGAATCCATGGTACCTTGGGCCACACTCACTGCCCACACCCTTCCATGGAAATAGACTAAAATATGCAGTGCCTATAGGTAGAAGACAGGAGGATGTCTCGCTCCTAGCTAGAGACATAGGCAGGATGGACAAGGTGAGAAATTTTGACAGAGAATAATTTTTAAAATTCAGATGTTGAACCTGACATTTTTTATTTCACTGTACATGAACTTGAGTAGCACAGGTAAGGTTCCATAATTTAGTCTGTAATAATTTGCATAAAGGGGTTAGTGGGTGTGGCCTAAGGAACCAGGTATTCTGAGTCTTTAAGCTCTTGATATGTAAATCTGCACTGCTGGTAAGAGTTGTATGGATAATCCCTTTCGATCAAAAACTTCTCTCTGCTAACTTAAAGCACTAAAAATTTGTAGTTCAGCATAGTTGTACAGCATCTGTCATCTTTTCTCCCAATGTTTAGTGAGTTCTGTTAAATAACTACTTTTAATAGAAGTCATTTGTTGATATTGTTTGCTATTCTGTGTTATTAAAGGAACAGTTTGGCCAAAAATAAAAACAACTTTATTCATGCTAATTACTAACTTTTATTAAATACAATTTCTTAGCAACTTTTTTAAAACAAATAAAATTCTTAACTGTTAAGAAGTGCTGTACAGCACTTCCATGTTGCAGACTCCATCTTCAGACTCTGCTGGCAACTCTACAGCGTCCTGAATCACCTGATCCCTTAAAGAAACACAGTTCTCTCCAGCTGTGCTCCTATTGAAGCCCCGCATCAGCACTTCCTAGAAATCCTATGGAGAGCGTGCACGTGATCAATGCATCCTCCCTAGATGACGTGCACGCTCTCCCATGTAACTTATACGGGGCTTAATTAGGAGCGCGGCTGGAGAAGACTGTGCTTCTTAGAGGGATATTTGATAATAAATTGTATTTAATAAAAATTAGTAATTAGCATAAAGGTTTTTTTGTTTTTTGTTTTTTTGGGCTAGACTGTTCCTTTAAATAGAACTTTTAGGATGTTCTGTACAGTTACACTTTGCACATCTTCCAAATTTCTTCTCTGGTCATCAGTGTCTTTGTTTGGGATGAGTAAGGAAATCTTAAAAAATATCATTTTGGTCTTGATGTATTTTTCTGTACATTCTTTCCCAGTAACACTAGGAAGGTATTTATTTCACTGCCTCCGCATATTCCAAAGCCTGAGGCATTTTTAAGTTAAGTCATCTTATGTATAGTAACATGCAGCTTTGAATGCCTACGTTTAAAAAAATCTAGACTGGTTAAGAGATCTGTCAGTTGGTTTAGTACAGGGGTCCCCAAACTATGGCCCGCGAGCCGGATGCGGCCCCCTGAGGCCATTTACCCGGCCCCCAACACCAGGCCGGTAGAGGCAGCTGCAGCAGCTGCCTCCTTTTCCCTATCGCTACTTCCTACCC